>WYDI02038339.1:0-25325 GCA_009867235.2 Psittacus erithacus | reverse complement strand
ATGAATGTCTGATAGGAACTTGTGTCAACAAGTTTCTAAAGGACTCGAGATTGCCAGCAGGGGCAACCGTGCCAAGGATGATTATATATGACTAGAGTAACTTAAGCTCCACCTAAAAGTAAAATAGTGTAAATTGGCAAGAGAGAAGGGAGATGTTTGGGAAGAAGCCCCCATTGCAACGTCTAGGATCAGTCGACGGGCTGGATCTCTCTTCTCCCCCCCATAGGAACGCCTATTTAGTAAGATTTCTGTGTTATGCACATTTACTTATTTAACATCTTGCTAGCTATTTAGTATTATTACTGATCAGTTATTGCAAATCAAGTCTGCTCTCGCAGTCAGTCATTGTCACCGGCTATCTCGAATCTGTATCCTGTCATGAGTGATAAATTTCTTGATATAAGTTTCCAGAAACTGATTATAGGGGATTTGGCCTAAAGTGCTGATTGTCGAAGGGTCCCTGAATAGGTTGGGTGAACACCCTCTGACTTGGCGGGACTGCCCGGGGGGGCAGATGGGTCGGATACAAGGGTCTCATCCTTCTTGGGAAGTGAGTAGACTGGTCTCCCTAACCTCTATCAATGTGGTGCTGCTCATCAAAGGGTCCCTGAATAGGTTGGGTGAACACCCTCCAACTTGGCGAGACTGCCCAGGGTGGGCAGGCGGCTTGGATACAAGGCTCTCATCCTTCTTGGGAAGCGAGTAGACTACGTGGTATCTTAACATGACAGAAGACCACACCAAAAATCTGTGTATGGGCTTAGGGGACTTAACTGTAAGCTATGGCCACTTTTATTCATGGACCTTGGTTAGTGTGCAAGCCGACAAGAACTGAAAGATAGAACTATATGAAGAAAAGATGGATTTAAATAAACACCACAAATAACTAAGCAGAACTACAACTATGATAATAAATTTCAGTGCTAGTTGGCATATTGCATTATTTTTCCAAATTCAGTATCACAAGACTTAGAACTCTCTCCAGTTTACCCCTGTATTGTGTCAAAAGCACATTATTCAAAAGGTATCCAGCTTTGACTTTCTGAGAATTTCCCCATCTCTTAATGCTTGGTTCTAAAGGCAATTCATATTTCCTAAAAGCAAGCAAGCAGACAAGAATAGGGACAACAGAGACACATCAAAGATACAGGGTGTTTATTTCATCTTAATGTACCTATATACCTCATTATGAATATAACACTATTTAAACTTTCAAAAGCTTCAGATTCTCAGTCCTGAGGCAGCTGAGCTCTACAGAAACCAGACAAATATTGGAATTCCTTTCAGCTGGTGTTGATTCTGTAGATTGTTCCAGACTTGTGATATCTGATACACTCAATCAGTCAAGCTGCTTGAGCAATCTGCTCCACTCCATCGGTGCCATATTTTGTCTATTCCACTGTCATCGCTGAAGACATTTGTCTTCTTCTCAATACAGCCCAAAGTTATAATGACTATCATGATTCATTTTAAAAATACTTGCCATATTTTGCACAGTTTTGCACATATGTCAGTCCTGAATATTTAATAATGTGATCTACATTATCTAATTGGAGCGTTTATGATAAGCTATAAGCAAGTTTTACTTCAACCACTTTCCATGCAGATTTGTATAACAAACTTCAAACTATACACAAGCATATACAGAAAATTGCAAATAGAAAACATTTAATAAACATAATGAAAAAGTCTGTTTGCTGAATTCCTTACAATCCTAGACATTTCTATATTATGGTCCAATTCAGAATGAGTGACATATTTAATGTACTGACTTCATCTCTCTTAACGCACACTGTAGAGACAAATATAAACTTTATTATATCCTCCACTTATGATGGTGTTATGCTTTTTATTATCAAGTTGGTGAAGGAGTAGTTAGGAAAGGAAAACTGATGAGTAACCTAGTTCAATAAGAAACTTTTACCCTGAAGAAGTAAGAGCAATTGAATCAAGTTTTTTACATCAAAACATGATGTTCCCCCAAATGCTTTGACTTATGTGTCATGAAAAAGTGACCCTCAAATAAGCCAGGCAATTTGATAACATCAAAGAATAGAACAAGTGACAATGCATAGTTAAGTTCATAACCTTGTGTTTATATACTGATTTCACATAGCTTAAGGAATAGAATCAGTGAGAATGCAGAAACCTTTTCTTGTGATTTCAAAAAATAACTTCTATCCATACAACCTTCACAGAAAAGTTGTGTAGTGCTGATAGCAATGCATTATTTTTAATTCTTTTTTTGCTCGCTGTCATGATTAGAATAGATAGTAATGAAAATCCAAGCAATAATGATATAAAATCCAGAGAATTTTCCTTTCCTATTACTCCATATAACTACTTTAAGTTGGATATTAGTTCATACATTAAGAATTAAAATATTAAAATGTACATTTTAAAATGTTCAAATATAATGCACACCATTCACGCACTGAATGTTTGTTGTCCAAGAATTATTAGACCTATCTTTATTAATAAGTGATTAATAAGCAGAATAAGATCTTAACCATTTTTTTTATGTGTTACTGAATAGACTGAATTCTTTTATAAAGCAAGATATTACAGCTGTTGATAGGAGAAAATTTACTTGTCAATTCCATTTTTCATAAATCTAACATCAATTCTATATGATAAATTCCAGCATTATTAGCTGCAGCTTTTCTGATTAGGAATTACTATCTACTATTTCCATAAATTAAACATCATTAATGGCGACAGGCAGGCAGAAGGAGCTGCTCTGTTAAAGCACAGGTCTCGCACAGGTCTCACACAGGTCTTGTGCGGTAAGCCAGTAAAGAACTTGTTTGGTAAGAAGCTGTATGGCCTTTGATCCTTCTGACATCAAGAGTCTAAGTAAATGATAATTCATAATTGGCACATCCAAGTTTCCATAAAAGGTGCTAAGGTGACGGCAATTTGGAGGTGCACAAAAAAAAATAAATAAAAATATTGTAATACATGCCTAAAACCCTCCTAATTTCACCCACCCAAGAAATCCTGTTGGTGACCTTGAATTTGGTAAAACAAGTATAACAAAACTGAGTCCTATATTTTGCATCAAATAAATCATTCATATTTATTTTAAAATGAAGCAAAGTTAGTAAAGGTGCTCAGTCATAACACATATTTGTAGAATTAACATAGCTTATCTTCTATTTCATGTTATAGACTTATAGTCTGAACTATCCAATTACAGCTCCTTTAAAGTGTAATAAAACCTGATATATACAAACCATCTCATATCTACTCCTTTTCCTAATATATGGAAATGTGCAACTCATTATAGAACTTGGCATAATCAGAGCCATAAGTATGCTGCAAGATTTCTCTACAGTCTAAAAGATTCCTCTGATGCAGTGTTCTCCTACAGCTCTTTTTCTGAAAGGGGAGACATTGATCTCTGTTTTCTGTAAAATTCAGTTCCGATACTGATACTGTGTGATATGTTCTCCCCTACCAAATCAAACTCTTTAAAGAATTTGTATGAAGAGCACCCAATTGAACGCAACTTGTAATACGGATCAAAGCCAAACTAATCATTGAGCTGGAACAGATGTTTGGGTTCTGAAAGAATCATGGATTTGAAACAAAGTCCAAAGTTACTCAGACATTCTGAGAAGAACAGGTAAAAATTATAGGATTTGCATTCCTGGATATTTATGCCTAAATGAAGACTAAGCATCACTCTGAGAATTCAGTCTTCTGTTTGGACTTTGTAAGATTTTGTATTTTCTTTTTACTTACTGTTGTAAAAGGGCAAATAACAAATACTTCTATTCCCTTTAGGCTAATTTCATCTGTGAAATATACTGCTCTTGAATCTTAATCAAAATTGAAATATAGTTTGTTTCTATTTCTAACTAATTTTGCAAGAATGCCTCTAGAATTATAAAATAAATATATGAAGACCATGGCATCGAATTTTATCAGCTTAGTTTCAGTACTGTATTTTTGAATTGTATGTTCAAAGAAGTAAACAAATCTGGAACCTGGAAAGATACTTTTGCACTTGTAACATTAAAGTTATGAGCTTTATGAATGATTTGTAGCGATACACAATCCAGTATGAGCATAGCTCTCATTATGTTTCTTTCATTTCCTCTTTTTTTTGTGTCTTACTACTTCCAGTTTGAAACAGGATCGGTACTTTTCTGCCTTAATTTCTAAATTTCTCCATGTAGAAAACAGATAAATATATGCTTATGTTTATTACTTCCCATTTTACAAAATGAAAATATAAGAATAATATATGTAAAAATATTTTTAAAATAACCACAATTTTAATTATTTGTGAGATTTGGAAATTTCCATACAGGTATACCTATTTAATAACATGTTTGATTTTTCCATTCAATTCAGAAATAGAATAGAAATTTAGGGAGTTTTATGTGGGCAAAATAAGACTGTTTTCACTATCAAAGCACACTCGATGGCATTATACCTCAGAGTAAAATATAGTTCATATACAAAAAATGTTAGTTAATACACAAAAATTCTCCTTAATTTAAATATTTTCTCTGTGGAATTCTATTTAAAATGAAGTAGTTTACATTTGTTCTTTGTTGACGTGTCTTTAAGATACATAAAACTGTCCTGAAAAATATTTTATGGTGTTTATATGTTGCTTACTCTTTCTGACCTGCAGCTAAAGCCTGAACAGAATGGTAAGACATTCTGTCCCATCAGCCAGTTTTCTGTATTACAAATATTTTTTTAATTGAGTTATGGTTGTTGAGGATTCAAGTACATCATAATAAATCTTGGAAGTTGCTTCTTGTCAGAAGAGTAATGTTTGTGGTCATTGGTCTCTCTGGATATTACTTCTTAATAAAAAGCAATTTACTTAAATTACTTTTCTCACTACTTTTGCTAATATTGTAAATTTAAAAGCAGGTAACAGGGAAGCTTTAAACTCTGCTTGGCAGGATATCTTTTCATTAAGGATCTAGAGTAATTGATTGACCCATGTGAAACCTAACTGGACTAACTGTAACACAAAGGTGAGTTCGCCAATTACAGTTTTGCATATTCTTCAAAGATCTCATCTAAAATGTAGAAGGAGCTGTATATGATAATGAATCATTACAACACTATGGCAGGTTAGATACAGATGATACATTTTTATGCCCTGCTGGAGTAAAGAGACATCAGTCTAACATTCACCATTTCTACACAGGCATTACTTCAGGAAAAGCGTTCTTCTCAAACAGGTACCAGAATTCATTTAAGCATAACTCTTACTTCTCAAAGAATAGTGGAAGAATTTTGTGGATTTATGTGAAGGGTTTTAGCAGTGACTAAGCATCCTCCAAAGAGGTCTGTCAGAATTAATGATAATTCAAAGCTTGTCAGAATAACAGGCTGGTATTGTGTAATGTCCAATTGAACCCACGTGGAGTACTGTGTGCAGTTCTAGTGTCCTCAACAGAAGAAAGGCATGGAACTGTTGGAGCAAGTCCAGAGAAGTGCCATGAGGATGATCAGGGGCTAGAGTACCTCTTGTATGAAGACAGGCTTGGAAAGTTGGGGCTTTTCAGCCTGGAGAAGAGAAGCTGTGTGGAGACCTCATAGCAGCCTTCCAGCATCTGAAGGGGGTCTACAAGGGTGCCAGAGAGGGACTCTTCATCACAGACTGTAGCGATAGGACAAGGTGTAACAGGTTCAAACTTAAACAGGGGAAGTTCAGTTTAGATATAAGGAAGAATTTCTTCACTGTGAGGGTGGTGAGGCACTGGAACAGGTTGCCCAAAGAGGAGGTAAATGCTCCATCCCTGTCAGTGTTCAAAGTCAGGCCGGACAGAGCCTTGGGCAACATGGTCTAGTGGAAGGCATCCCTGCCCATGGAAGGCATCCCTGCCCATGGCAGGGGGATGGAACTAGATGATTCTAAGGTCCTTTCCAACCCAAACTATTCTATCATTCTGTGTAAGAAACTTTTATTTTGTTCTCTTTGAATCAAAACAGCCAGTTTTGCTATAAAAACAACTTTGCATTTGAAGATTTAAGCTGATTGTATTTTAAAAATCAAATGTAAATAACTGAAACTGAAGCAATTTTTTTAAGCAATATCTGAAGAAGTATCTCAATGACTTTTGTGTTTTGTTGTTTAGATTTTTTTACTCTTAATTGACTTCTCATGTAGACTTCACATGAGAAAAGGTTTCCATATCTTGAAATTACCATATCTTGCTGGTTAGAAATAGTGTTTCCACCTTGACCACCTACTTCTTGCTCTATGCAATTATTCCATGCCAAGGTGACTGTCACGATTAGGATTAACACTCATGCATTTTGCATCCACTGTATGATTACCTTTCTTCTAGAAATGCTCAATAGCGGTCTAAATTAGAAAACATTAGTTTCGCAATGTTTTATTCCCATGTAGCAAGTCTAGGAAATATTAGTTTTATTATAGATTTCTAGATATGGTCCTCCAAGAATTAGAATGAAAATAGATCTTCTCCCTTTATAATTCAAAAGTCTGCACAAAAATTTATCTCGGTCACAAAAAGCTCCACAGATGACTACAGAAAAACCAGCAAAGAGGTTAAGAAAATATTTTCCTTATAGCTGACCTAGTCTAAATACGTTATTACTGATCAGAAGTATTCTGACTGGAAATCTTACAGCACACAAAAGAAAAAAAAAAGAAAATCCCAATTTTGTAAGATTTGGTATATAGGGAAAGAAAACATTCAGAAAGTGAAGATCATTATGCAGCTGTTTTTTTCTGAAGACACCACAAAAACATTTCCTTCACTAACCGTGAGGGATTTAATGGTTTCCTATGACATGGTCAAATGTTGGGACATCATTATCCAGAAAAGGTCACAGACAATTTTTCTGACTTGTCAAACATGAAAATACTGTGATGGCTGGGAATACAATTTTCCTGCTATAATTTTTTGCATACTGGATGCTAAAAGCTATTTGTTTTGCAAGCCAAAATAGCTGTTTTCAATGCAGTACCAGAAAACTGATCTTAACTATACAAACTAGCATCAACAGTGAAAATGAAGGTGTTTACTTGACTCTGGAGAGTGATAAACTAACAATTAATGTTAATTATCTTGTATCACGCTGTGTGTGACTCATTGCATATAGTGCACTAAATACCTTCTGAAATACTCTATCTAATGCTGACCTTAACTTGTAATGAAATTCTAATTAATACACAGCACTATAAATATATTGTGCGACAGAATATTCATCCCTATTCTATACAAATAACCTTTGAATTTCTCACTTGATCTTCTCCATGTGGAAACTTTCCAACTATCAGATGTATAAACTTACAGATCTGAAACAAGTGCTGTTAAACTTAAGAATTTGAACAGCTGCAATTAATAACATGGCCAGGAAATGCAAGTCAAAAGAGATACATTAATTAAACAGTTATATTCACTTTTTGGTATCAAAGCTAAACCTGTGGACATGGTCTACTGTGAGGCGTCCCTGCCCATGGTGGGATGGGGGATGGGGTTGGAACTAGATGATTTTAAGGTCTTTCCCAGTCCTAACTATTCTATGATTCTATGAATTAATCCATACAACTGCCATTCAAATCAGGGGAGCATTTATTTAAGCTCTGAGTACTGCTTTGCCAAATCAAAGGTATAGATTTTGAGAAGATTCTATTTCAGGCAGAAATGTTTATTGCTTTAGCTGGTGGCACTGAAACTCAGAATTACAGATGACATGTAAACTATTTCAAATACAAAATACAAAAAGAAATTCTTTTTATTCAAAGAAAATACAGATAATCTGAAAAGAAGTTGTGCAGTACATAAATACTAGGTGCATATGAAATATATACTTTTCCTAACTCACTGTTATTGCTGACACATTTTTCTAGCACAGAACACCAGTAACTCTGATCTCTTTGAAAATGATGAAGCCTGCTGTTTTTCCCATTTTTATGTATCAGTCCATGCAGTAATCACTGCTTCAGAGAGGGAATAAGCTAATATGAAATTAGAGAACTCTCTTAGGAAATTCTTTATTTTGGTATAGTAGTAAGATCCATTATGCTTTCTCATTGGCATGTCTATGATAGAAAGTTAAATATAGACTTTTGGTGTCCCCCTCATCATTTCTGAGTCTAGGCTTTTTTCTATGCATCTGTATTCATGAAGTCTGATGCCAGGTATTTAAACAGGGAAAGCATTTTTTACGAGATTTTTTTCTACACATTAGAAATAAGCCGGCACTGTTGTAAAATTAATTTAGATTATTAAAGATATAAACTGTAAATGTGACCCACGAGCCAATATGTTTTCTGAAGGAGCCTAACTAATAACCGATATGAATGGGGCAGTAGCCATCTTGCAGAAAAAAGCTGAGCATGACTTCCATCTTCCCTAGGACAAAGATTCCAGTGAAAGGTTCCATTTCTAAGATCTTTTTATTTATTTTGCCTTGTGGCAATGCTGATTAACCATACAAGTTTTCCATGGTTAGGCTGGACACAATAACTTTAATAGTCAGATTGGTGATTTCATAAGGTTAGGGCCTTGCAGGTAGGATACTTGATTTAGAAGCACCATGTCTCCTGCCCTTAAGGCAAGCGCTCTATATAGAAACTGTTTTCTTGATCCTGTGTTTATACTGCAGAAAGAGCACAAAGGAGTCCAGGGCCAGGCAAAATTCTGTCACTTTCTGCCTACAACTTTTCTCTGAGTGTTACTGCAATTAGCTTCTTGCTTGGGGTGTTAATCCTGCACTCTAAGCATTTAACATTCCCTAAGCACTGTGCTGTCAATGAATTCAGGGGCTATATAGATTCTGTTTTATTCAGCCTTTATTGATTGGCACTGAAACACTTTACTTTTGATTGCAACATGAATTACAATGCTTACTTTATCCTAAGAATGGTGTTGTGAGCTAAGCAGAGAAGTGCTACTTTCTGTTTTACAGATGGGAAGTGAATTTGAGTACATATGAAGTTCAGCTCTTCAAATGTACTTGAGGGAATTCATCCAGTACATGTGTACTGAAGATCAGCCTAGGCTGCCACCTTGGGCCATAGGCATCTAGATCTCATGCAGCCCTGCAAGTTTTTCTAGTTGATATTTGCAGAAATCACTGAATAGCAAACCAAATGCAATGGTACAGAAGTCTGTCAGAGCATCTCCTGTATAGCAATTGACAAAGAAATAGTGAAAATTCCTTCTCCACATCAAGCACAGCTTGGCTTTGAAGGTAAATACCATATATCATAGCTGTTCAGGGCATAGCACACCTGCTCTGGCTTAATACGTGGTAGAGATTAGTACAGACTCAGAAAAACAGGATGGTGCACAGATGGAAGCTCCTGACTGGCCGTAAGCAGATGCTTTCCTCTCACCAGTCAGTCTCTTAAATCTGCCTGATTCTTTTCCTTTGAATGAATGCTTAGCTAACTTACACAGCTTCCTATCAGACTGAAAGGTATGCTTCCTTTTGGTGGAGCATTAGCTCTGAATTACATAGAATCTAAGCATTCAGCTCAGGACAGAGGATTCCAGTAGACTGTTTTCCTTTCCTTTCTGCCATCACTCTTACTCTACTCCAGTTCTCAACAATAAAAACAGCATCAAATGCTTCCTGGATCTGAATCTTTTCTACCTTTACCACACAAAATGATGGGAAGTGAGAAAGAGGGGGTAAAGGGAAGTAATGGCCTTGTGCATAATGGCCTTGTGCATATATGTATATTTTCTTTAAAGGTTTGTGAAATTTGAGTTAGCCTGCATCTTTTCAGAGATACTGGGATTTTTGTGGGTGTTTATGAAGATATCTAATAGCCAAAATGAGTAGGAATCAATTTTTTTAATAAATGCTTCGTCTTCTGATCAAAAAATCCTGTTTAATGATGACATTCTCACCAATTTCAGAATCATCGAATCTATGTAAAATGTACACTGAGACGCATATAATACCTGTTAGTAGGTTATAGAAAGTCTGGTTAGTTCTCAGTCATGTCTGTGTTCCCAGAGAATCCTGAGGTGCCAAAGGCCTTGTAAGATTTTTTGACCATCTAAACAGCAAAAGTCTTGTGAAACATACAAGACAAATGGATGCAATTAAATGACCAGAATGAAAATACTGAGTTAACTTAATGCAAATGCTTTAGAATTCACAAGCTAGAGTCTGGATTAAGCCAAACACTAGTTCACAAAAATAATCTGTCCTGGGTTCAGCAGTAGCGGTCATTTTTCTCCTTCATAGTAGCTGGTGCAGTGCTGTGTTTTGGACTTTCAGCTGGGGAACAGCGCTGATAACACCGATGTTTTCAGTTGTTGCTAAGTAATGTTTACTCTGATCAAGGACTTTCTGAGCCTCATGCTCTGCCAGGGAGAAGGGGAAGACGGGAGGAAGTAGAAACAGGACACTTGACCCAAACTAGCCAAAGAGGTATTCCATACCACAGCACGTCATGCCCAGTATATAAACTGGGGGCAGTTATCCGGAAGGGTGAGATCACTGCTCGGTCGGGCTGGGTATTGGCCAGCAGGTGGTGTGCTATTGTATCCTCTTCCCGTGTTATTTCCCTTATCATTATTATTATTGGAGGTACCAGCAGTGGTTTGTGTTTTACCTTAGTTACTGAATCACTGTTCTTATCTCAACCTGTGGGAGTTACATTCTTTCCATTCTCCTGGCCATCCCTCCAGGAGCAGGGGGAGGGAGGAAGGGGGCAGGGGAGGACAGTGAGAGAGAGACTGCATGGTTCTGGGTGGTTCTGCTGGGCTTAAACCATGACATAATCTTTTTCTGGTCTATCAATTTCAGATATTATTGCAGTGAATATAATTACTATATTCACTGCAATAAGCAGAACTTAAGCTTTTCTGACCAGTTTTCAATTAGTAATGTTTTAAAACCATAAAATTATTCATTTCATTTGATCTGTTACATTTAATATTATGTTGATTGGGGGAAAAAAGCAACATAGTAGCAAAGTAACTTATATGAAGAATTGTGCATTCAAAAATAAAATGTATTATTTTAACTGGTGTGATTTGAAAACAAAACAAACAGTTTGTATGCATAATGGGGTAAATAAACTGTACTTGCTTCAAGCATTTGACATTTTAAAATTTGCAGTTTAGTTCTAAAAGTAATACTGTTTCTAGCATTTTCTCCAACACATTATTATTTCTGCAGTGAAAGCAATTTTCATCATTTATTGAGTCTCTTAGATATCTACCATGGGCTTATTTGATATAGAAAAAGCTACATTAATTTACATCTTGCAATCAGCACTTTGAAGTACTGACTTTGAATGACATTTTCTTCAGCTCCTTTCAGAGCTGACAAACACTGGCACTGTTAGATAAAGCCTTAGTACTTTCCCTAAGAGTAAGTCTCAGGTCCATAGGTCATTCAGCAATTCTGCTGTTGCAAATTATGATATCTCTTGTATTAGATGAATTCCTTGCTTGTCAGAAATTATTCTTGTCACTGGGCTAAGACGCAGTTTGGAATGAAAG
Source organism: Psittacus erithacus (assembly GCA_009867235.2). NCBI lineage: Eukaryota > Metazoa > Chordata > Aves > Psittaciformes > Psittacidae > Psittacus > Psittacus erithacus. Next base: position 13,848 of record WYDI02038339.1, on the reverse strand, counting down.
TGATAGTTTAACATATGGCCTTTGCTGTGGGATGGCAAACACATATTTGCTCACTCAGAGGCTATTAATCAGCTCTTGATGCAGTGCCCTTAACTCGCTAACCTCACTTCTGCATTTTGCAGTTAAAAAAGCCCCTCAACCAAAGAATGCTGCGTTTTGTAGTGCACATTTCAGGGAAGCAGACTGCCCTATATTTCTGATTTCTGGTTCTTTTGGGGATCTAACCATCATCTGGTGGACCACAGCAATATATTACCACAGCAGAAATTATGATATTGTGGGTGGATAATTTGGTAATTATAAGAACCTGTTTTGTATGAGGAACTTGTAAAAATTTTATAAAAACAGATATATTCTGCATAAGGAGAAGGAACCAACTATATGCAATGCACATCATCCTTCCATCTTATTATTTCTCTTTATTGTTATTTAGTTTGTATGGAGCTATTACTTGGGCATAGATATTCTATGTAGGTATACCAAAGAAATATATATTGGAAATTTATTAAAATAAATACATACTATTCCAAGCCAACATTTTTATTTCATTTGTCCAAAAAATAAATTCAGAGGCTGATTAAATTATCAGAAAAGAAAAAAAAACAAAACCCAAACAAACTAGAATGAACAATGAGACTTACTGTGTCTGTAACAAAAAAGTAAAAACCACACTGTCCAATCAGGACACAAATAAATTATTCCCACCCTTTTACAGCGTGATTGAAAGTTTTACTAAATAAAAATGAATCCTATGGAAGAATATATACATTCAGAAAATCACAGTACAATAGCCAGATTTCTTTGTTCTTTACCTTACAGGTTGTTCTTTACCTTACAGAACAACCTCAGCTAAAACCAGCCGACTTACTTACAAAACCAGTCTGCTCTAAAGAATGTGCAAAATTATTTCTTCTCATTTGAAGATAGTTGTTGAAGTTCTACAGTGTGTTCAGCTTCTTGCTTTGATTTGATATAGCACTGGAATATGTGTAGTACTTCTACAAGAAATAAAGTATGCAATGGGAACGCAAAGCACTTGCTCATATTTGGTTTTATTTTGGGCAGGCAGTCAACCTCTATGTGTGGTGATACCTGGGATGGCTGGCATTTAGAATTATATTCTTGTTTTCTATTGGATTAGGTCCTTCAAGAATAAGGAGTAGCTGGCTTTTGTGATGTGTTTGTTTGAAAAGATACTTCGTTTCATTTTCATAGAAAAGACAGTAGACTAATTTTTATGCCTCTGGTAAGAATACTCTTACCCAAAGATAATCATGCACATAATCCTACAGAAGACTAGTACCTGTCTAAAAAAAAATAATTTAGGATCAGATTTGGGAAATCCTAACTACATTGTCCTACATCCGTGTTTCTTACAGAATCCTGTCACAGGTTTCTTTACAATATTCTACAGAACTATCTTGCAATAAATTTGAGAACTATCCTGTGTACACTTCACTAATTTCCAAATAATTTTCCAGAAGCCAACCTTAACCTAGAAATATTATTTTGTCTGTGATAATATTGCTAATTATTATTATTTACCTACAGTAATATAGTCCCTACATCACACATTTATTATCATTAGTTCTGAGAGTGGATAGTTTGATAAAAAACAAAATCTACCATAGGTGGAGTTGAGAAAAAGATTGGAGGTTTAAGATGTGCAACATGACCCAGGAAACCTCTGTTAAATTGTCTGTGATATAGATAAAACTGGTGGCAGCCCCTAAGATTTAGTGAGAGCTAGTAACAGAGGCTTCAGTAATGTCTGTTGTCTCCAGTGATAGGTTGTGGTCTAAGGGGGCAGAGCAGGAAGACTTCCATACCAGCAGGCTCACTGGGGAGACGCAGAAGTAAAAAGTGAACTAACTGGTAGGGTGAAACACAGGAGTGAAGGTTCAGATGAGGAAAAGTGGAAAGGAGGTGGTACACAGAGCAGGAGAAATCTACACTAATGTCAGCGAGTACACCTAGTTAGTTTTTACTGGAGGTCCTAGGAAGAACTCAACACCTTCCAGCAACCATGGGCTCCTTTTGTTTTAGTTGTCCAGAAAGTGGATGTTCTATAGCATTTTGCTTGCAAGCACTTAATGTTTGCTTGAAGTATGTTTGCTAGTAGTAGGATCCTTAAGTGCAGATCAGATGGCTGGATTCTCAGTATAATGCACAAAATAAAGTCATGGCTTAATGAAATGTCTGAAAGCCAGTGCCAGGGGAGAAGGAAGGATTTACCAGTTGCTGCATTTATGCATAGCTGAGAGCTGCCTAAATGATGCAGCAGGATATACTGAGAAGAAGACACCTTTTCACATTCATCTCACAGAAATATGCTTGTTATAAGGTGGAGGGTAATGAATGGTCTGGAGTAGCACCAGCACAGTGATACGAAGATCCTCACTGCTTCTGTCTGGGTGTAAACTTGCTAGTAAGAGATGGCAGTCCCCCACCACTTCCACCCAAGTTTTGATGAAAAAAAGCAGGTTTAGCTGTTATGGTTTATTGAACTATTTGAGCTCGGGATGTTATCAGCGCTGCTCCCAGGCCGAAAGTCAAAAACACAGCACTGCACCAGCTACTCAGAAGGAGAAAAATGACTGCTACGGCTGAACCCAGGACACCCACATACAGCATTTTGATGTATTATCAGCCATATATAACATTTCTTCGAGTTACCTGTAACTTTTGTCAGCAATTTCTCATGTCAAGTCTAGTAATTTGCCACAGTTCACTTAACCTCAAGCCAGGGTATAGTTAATTGGCACACCCATTTGCCTGTGGCTCTAACATTAACCCCAGAGATCGAGAAGGTACCTTTCCCAATGAAAATTTGATATCTGAATCTTTTGCCAAATGAGGTGCAGTAGCCAGCCCTTTTCCTTAAAATGGTGGAGAGGGAAAGGAGTGGCAGCAGCCCCCCAGTAACGCAGTGATGGCTTTATCTTCTCGGTATATGGAAGTTTTGCCTGATGACACTTAACCATGCAAGATCCATCTTTCCCAATCGTGCTTTCAATGCAAAACTATATGGTGTTCTGCTGTCCTTAATCTTTTCTGTTGAGTCACTTGACTTTTTATAAACAGTACTTAAATTGGAGCAATTTTCCTAATGCGTAAATGGGCTAATACTGGAGGCTTTTTTACTCTTTCTTTTCAGGGCAAAATATAACATGTGAAACTCCTTGGGAGTTTGCTGTGAACAAAGCCCATACTTTTTCAGGTGTTTTTATGAACCAGTAATGCACTGGTATAAGTACATTTAGGAAGTGCGACGTAGTAGATACAGTATTTTAGCAGCAAAGACATTTTGCAGTAAGAGTAAGCTATATTTCTGATTGTTGGGTGGTTACATAGTTAAAAGCTGCAGCAGAGAAAGGGCTTAAACTAGTGTTGTTAAAGATATTCAGAATACTTATGGAACTTCAGACATTTCCTAAGTCAATGTTTTTTTCTTCTTCCTCTTACATTTTTCACTTGAAAATCCTCAGTTCACAGCAATTAGGATTCTCAGGTTAATTAATCTCATAAATTTCAGTAGCATAATCCAGATGACCATAGGAGTTGACCTAAACTTAAATTCCATTGCCAAGTTGCTCTAACATGACACACAATGAACTGTAAACAGTATACACTTTTATTTGCTGAGTTAAGATTTGATTCATAATTTACATGCATTAATATGTAAATAACACCTATGAACAGCATTTTATCTTTTTAATTATGGAAGGGAGGTTTAGGAGGCAATAATAATTTACACACCTTTTTGAAGAAAAACAGTACTAATGATGCCTTACAGAAAACTTTAAAAATCAGCCCATTACATATGTCTTCTGTGTTTCTTTTCCCTTATTCTTCAGTTCTAAGCCAGTTAATCTTTGTTTCCTGTATTGCTCATAGCTTTCTGAAGTTTCAGTTGTTTTCTGCTCTATTCTTCCGACAAGATACCAATTATGATGAAATAAAGAACAGTTTGTCTTAAAATTAAATTAAATATTGACATGACTAAAATAGTACATCACTGACTTGAATCCAGTGTACTAAGGATAAAGGACTAGAAAATATTCTTTAAATAACTTGTTTGTTTCCTGCATCACCTCTCCTACTCCATTTGCCTGTATTTGTATATATATTATGGTATAAACATAAGTATCTATATATATCCAGTATACCTCGCAAGATCAGAATGCTCTTCTCCTCCTGGAGATTAAAGGTGAATGTTGGTCTAAAGAAGGTGAGAGTTGATTGCATTAACTAATCAGCATTGCATGGGAAAGCAACTGCAGTTATAGATTTAAGAACAAAATGTATTGAGATGTAAGAAAAGAAGATCTTGATTTCCAATGCATCTGTAGTGATAAAAACTAGGAAAAAGAGCTCTCATAAATTCTGTTGAGGTGAGAAGCTACAAAAGACAGAGCCCAGAGCTGGCATAGATGGTGGAATAAAGATAAAAATAATGTCACACCTTAGTGATCTATTTTGCTTAGACATAGAGGCAATCTGCGGTTCAACAGAGCTGTATTAAAGACTGTCCCACTAAGAACAGTTACAAGACTAATTGAAAAGGGCCAGTAAACTGTGATGTAAAGACTAAGAAGTAAGATGTTCCAGTTTTGTTCAAATGTGAAAGAAAATTTTTAAAGTCAGTCCCACTAAATTCGCATGTCTTAGAAGATGCAAAGGAGATGTTGAATCAAGACTGAGAAGCTCAGACTGTGTGCGAGGATTGTGTGTTACAGCTAGTGCTCACTATATGAGAAAGTAACTAATACACTGAAGTTTTAACGCCATTTGTATGGTTAGACTACGCAGAGCCATAACCTAAAATCCCACCAGAGAAGTATGACATGGACTTCCTGTAGTGCAAGGACACACCTCCCACCAACAGACTGCTGCCCAGCCAGGCTCTGAACAAAAGATACTTTGGAAAAACTTCCCACCCAAGTTTATGTCTAAGCATGATGTATGGTATGGAATATCACTTTGGTCAGTTTGGATCAGCTGTCCTGGCTGTGTCCACTGCCATCCTCATGCCCTCCACTAGCCTACTTGCTGAGGGGGCAATGCAAGAAACAGAGAAGTCTTTAGCACTGCTCAACAGCAGTTAAGGCACTGATGTGTTACCAACAGTTTAGTTACAGATCTAAAACATAACACCATACAGACTGCTATGGAGAAAAATGACATCCCAACCTGATCTAGTACACTGGGTTATGATCTGTTATGTGGGTGCAGCAGAAACTGCTGCTGCTGTTATGTGGTATGGTGATCAGATAACAAAAGACTGAGGTTCCATTACAAACTATTAACTTCAGTAGCTGTGGTAGGTAAAGAAAAGTAAATGTGTGAAAGATAAATACCCAAAATCATTGTGCATTGCAGAAGCATTCTTCAGTGATAAAAACCAAGGGATTTTTTCTGTTGTTGTTTTGTTTTTTTTTTTTTCTTTGAGTATATTGCATGAAAATTAAATATTTCTGAAGGGAAGCAATTTTATGTGGAAACTATGGTGTCTGACGTATATTCAAGCAATAAAATAGTTACAAGATCTGAGTTGCTGTAAAAATTAAAAATGCATTTTCAGTGTTCCATTGGATTGGAGCTTGTATTTCAAGTGCTCAAAACCACAGTTCTTTTGCACCTGCTGTGCTTTCCTTGTGAAGTTAACATACTTCTATCTGATGAACTTCCTCCATTTTGGATGCCTGTTATGTGTCACCTTTTCTTAATTGAGTTTAAAAGTAAATCTGTATTTCTCTGACAAAAATGGAATATTCATTAGACACACATATAAACAATGCTGTCCCATTTGCTTCATTTCAATTTTTAAACATAAAATCATTTGGTTCCCATATTATATTACAGGGGCTTGGTTTGGAGTTTTTGATTTAATGAAAATTCTTTTAACAGGTTAATGAAAAATCTAAATGTTTGACTTTACAAGACATAACGATGAAAACAAGTGTGCATCTGAAAAGAGAGCTAAAATACAGTTGTGTCCTGGTTTCAGCAGTAGCAGTCATTATTTCTTCTTCTTAGTAGCTGGTGCAGTGCTGTGGTTTTGACTTTCAGCCTGGGAACAGCACTGGTAACACCGATGTTTTTAGTTGTTGCTAAGTAATGTTTACTCTGATCAAGGACTTTCTGAGTCTCATGCTCTGCCAGGGAGGAAAGGAAGTCAGGAGGGAGCAGAGACAGGACACCTGACCCAAACTAGCCAAAGAGGCATTCCATACCACAGCACGTCATGCCCAGTATATAAACTGGGGGCAGTCACCCAGAAGGGCTAGATCACTGCTTGGATCGGGCTGGGTATCAGTCGACGGGTGGTGAGCTGTTGTATTCTCTTCCCGTGTTATTTCCCTTAGCATTATTATTATTGGTGGTAGCAGCAGTGGTTTGTGTTATACCTTAGTTACTGGACTGTTTTTATCTTAGCCTGTGGGAGTTACATTTTTCGATTCTCCTCCTCATCTCTCCAGGAGCAGGGGGACGAAGAAGGAGGGGAGTGATCAAGTGGCTGCGTGGTTCTGAGTTACAGGCTGGGCTTAAACCACTATAAATTGATATTTGTCTATCTTATTTCTTGGCTACAGTTTAACTCCTGACTAACCTAACAGGAAAAAAACCCTTTACAATAACAATATAGATGAAGAGCTACAATTTATCTTCCTACTGATATTTATTTGGTGAAGGTATTTTTGCAGAAGATTGTATGACAAAGATGACACTTCCAAAAAAACAATCACTTATGTTATTATAAGAAATATGATCTCTCAAATACTTGCAATAAAACCTCATTGGGAGATACCAATTTCACATTACAAACTAGTTCTGGGTTGTGATGGATACTAAAGTAATTAATTACAGTTGAAAAGATTACATTTTCTGTTATAGATTGAAATTAGAAACAGTGACATGAATTCACTGTTATTCGTAAGCTATAAATTAAATGCGTTCCCCTGTAATGTCTGAGATCAGAAAAAAAATGGGTTTAAAATTAAAAATGTAGTTTTGCCATTTTGAATATCGATTTTCTGAACTGAAAAACTAAATTCTTGATTAAAGTATTGTAACTCCAGTACATGTGTGTGTTGTTTAAACACTCATGCATGCTTGTGAAGCACACACACAGGATTCAGCTAGTAGAGAATAGAAGATTAGAATACAGATGGATTTGAATATCATTCATAGAAGAGATGTGGAGATTCTAAAAAGCTGTATAACATTGTCTCTATTTATTTTCTTTTGATATTGCCGAGGTGCGTAAGAGACGGTATTTCCTTTCTCTGTAAATTCCTGGCAAAGTTAGAAAAGACAAGGTAAAAAATAAAATTGAGAAGGACAACAGTAACAAGAGATGACTTACATGGAACATTATGGTTGCATAACTCTGCACAACAGTAGTTATCATTAGCTTACTGCCAACAGAAAAGGATATTTTGAGATGTATCTTCAAAAATATTTCTGGTATCTAGTTCTAATCAGTATTTTCATTAATGACCTGAGTGATAAAATGGACTAATTTGATTTGTGCATAACAAAAAGATACGCAGACATGCTGGAACATTAAAGGAAAAGATTTCTGTCAGCTTGAAGAAATGTTCTGAAAAAATAATGAAGGTGAATTTCAAAACAGACTGGATTTCTACGAGTAAGTGTAAATAATCAGTTTTGCTATCAGAAGATAAAACCAGCTGAATTGGTCACAGTTTTTAGAAAAGGATGAGGAGATTAGAGTGTTCCAGTGTTTGTCAAGCCACATAATAAATAAGTTTTTCTTAAATTCAGACAGAACTTCCTGTATTTCAACCTGACTTATCACAGTCTGAGTAGTCGAACCCCCTGCTCAAAAAGTGTCACCCACAGTAGGTTGCCCAGGCCATGCCCACTTGGGTTTTGAATGTCTCCAAGAATGGAGACAACACAGCATCTCTGGGTAACCTGTGCCCATGTTCAATCACTCTTACAATAAAGAAGTTTTTCGTATCAAATTTCAACTTGTACCCAATTCCTCTTATGCTACTGCGCACCACTGAGAATTGCCTAGCTCCATATTATTTGCACACTTTCAACAGGCATTCATGTGCATTAGTAAGATCCCCTCTGAGCATTCTTTTCTTCATGCTGAACAGTCTCATCTCTCACAGCCTCTGCTCATTTGAAAGACTTCAGTCATCAGAGAAGGCTGTATCCTTGAATTCCAATATTTTTTTATTCCTTTTATGATTACTATCTAGGGAATAAAACCAATGATAAATCTGATAAATGATGGCAGACTTAGCTTAAAAGCATGGCTATTAATTCATGCATTGTCTGGTATTTTTTGATCTCCCTGAATCTTGTGTTCTGTGTCTTTAGGTTTCAGAGGCAAATAACATTCTGAGTCAAAACCTGATTGTTAAACCAGAGCTGCTGGTGAGTCATGCTATCTTGGATAAAAGTATATGACAACATGAGCTCATCATCTAAACAGGTGCATTTCTGAGCATTTTCTGAGCAGACTCTCAAACAATGAACAAAAGTGGGAGGCCTTGCTTCAATCTTATTCTTACACTGCCAAATGTTCTAATAAGAGGTAATACTTTACTAGACAAAAATCTATACTGTTAAAAATTATTTTCAAATTTATAATACAAAGCTGCTGATTTTAACCCATACTTTGGTAATTACTTGCTCCCTAACACATTTGGAAACAGATATGCAAATATTTTTTGCTTGTTTGTTTTGAGAAAAAATATGGCATGTCAAGTTGAAATGTTATTTCATATATTTCATATTTTAAGTAAGGAAATACATTTTTTAAATGACTAAACTCAGAATAGGGTTTAACTGCTATTGGTAAAATGGAGATTCCTCTTTATACCTTAGAGTTTAATAATTAGGCATTTGCTGGTCTCCACGAACCTTAGTGTCGTGGTTTAAGCTCAGTCATAACTCAGAACCATGCAGTCTTGCTCTCTCACTCCCCTCCCTCTTCTCTCCCCCCCCCCGGCTCCTGGGGGGATGGGGAGGAGAATTGAAAGAATGTAACTCCTGCGGGTTGAAAGAAGAACAGTCCAGTAACTAAGGTATAACACAAACCACTGCTGCTGCCACCAATAATAATAATGGTAAGAGAAATAACAAGAGAAGAGAATACAACCACTCACCACCAGCCAACTGATACCCAGCCCAACCTGAGCGGTGATCTAACCCTTCTGGGTAACTCTCAGTTTACATCCTGGGCGTGACATGCTGTGGTATGGAATACCTCTTTGGCTAGTTTGGATCAGGTGTCCTGTCTCTGCTTCCTCCCAGCTTCCCCTCCTTGCTGGCAGAGCAAGAGACTCAGAAAGCCCTTGGTCAGACTAAACATTTGAGCAGTAACTAAAAACATTGATGTTATCAGTGCTGTTCCCAGGCTGAAAGTCAAAAACACAGCACTGCACCAGCTACTAAGAAGGAGAAATAATGACTGCTACTGCTGAACCCAGGACACTCAGTTTCAAATTTTACTATTGCCTTGATCAGAACTGTGACTGAGCTGGAGACATTCAGCTTCATAAAGACTGATGTCATCAGTAGCTGTTACAGCTATTATAAGCTAGAGCTTTTTGTTCCTTAGGAGGTCTACACCCCAGGTGTGTTTCTTAAATAAAAGCCATACCACCAACTTGCATAAGACTATTCTTACATACTGTCTAAACCAGGGAATAGTTACTTCTAAAAAAAAAAAAAATGGAACAGCTACATCAGGACAGTCAGTTTTCCCTTAAATTTAGAAGCCGAAGCATGACTGTAGAGCTGATGGGAAGCATTGTCATGCAAGGTGATGGAATGGGGATGGGGATAGTTAAGGAAACAAAATGGAAACTTTTTAAGATAAGCCTCTTTTCTCCTGTTACCTCTAGCACTTGTCATTCAGTTACAGGATGCTAATCTGTTTTGTATTATAACAGTTCTTAGCTGCAAGTGACTGGTGATCCGAAGTTTCCTTTCAGATAAGCTGTTTGGCAAAAAGAGAGGCCTGTAACACTGGTATAATTAGTAATGGCTAGTCTTGAACCTGAAAATATATATATATATTTGTATATATACATATATATGTATATGTATATATACATATATTTGCAAATATACATATATTTGCAAATACATTAGCAATAAAGGGAAGGCCAAGGAGAACCTCCATCCTTTACTGGATACCAGGGAAACCTAGTGATGGAGGATGAGGAAAAGACTGAGGTACTTAATGCCTTGTTTGCTTCAGCCTTTAATAGTCGCACCAGCCTTCCTCAGTGTACTCAGTCTCCTGAGCTGGACGGCAGAGGATGGGACCCTGTTAAGGAGTTCGGGGACTCCAGGTGAGAGAAAACAGGAGACAAATAAGAACTCCCAACTAGTTTATTTATGTAGGAAAATATAGAGAATCTAACAGGTACAGTAAAGGATATTTCTGAAGAGTGTATATCTGACCAACCCCAAGGACCCTGTGAAGACAATCAGGAAACCAGTTCTGAGGATCATGATCACAGTGCGAGGTGGCAGGCTGTCATAGTTTAAGCTCAGTGATAACTCAGAACCACACAGTCTCTCTCACTCCCTCCCTTCCTCCCCCAGCCGCTTCCAGAGGGATGGGGAGGAGAATTGAAAGAATATAACTCCCAGAGGAGTTAGACCGCCAAGTCTTCTCTGTGATCCCACAGGTAAAAGTAAGTAAGTAAGGTACTACATGCTGAAACTAGGAGATCAAGAGCAACACATTTGAGAGCCAATAAATCAGCATTGTGACGAGTGACTATTAATCCGAAACAATGAATGCTTATCACAAATATGATTAGACACACTGTGGTCAGATCTGTTGTTATCTCAACTCTTCGTGCCCCACGCTGGGTGTCAAAAAGTACTGTTGTGGTTTAAGCTCAGTCGTAACTCAGAACCACACAGTCTCTCTCTCACTCCCCCCCTTCATCCCCGCACCGCTCCTGGAGGGATGGGGAGGACAATCAAAAGAATACAACTCCCACAGGTCGAGATAAGAACAGTCCAGTAACTAAGATATAACACAAACCACTGCTGCTACCACTATTAATAATAATGAGAAGGGAAATTACAAGGGAAGAGAATACAACAGCTCACCACCTGCTGCCGACCAACACCCCAGCCTGACCCTCTGCAGTCCTCTAGCCCTTCTGGGTGACTGCCCCCAGTTGACGTCCTGGCCATGACATGCTGTGGTATGGAATACCTCTTTGGCTAGTTTGGGTCAGGTGTCCTGTCTCTGCTTCTTCCTGGCTTCCCCTCCTCCCTGGCAGAGCATGAGTCCTTGGTCAGAGTAAACATTACTGAGCAGCAGCTAGAAACACTGGCGTTATCAGCGCTGTTCCTAGGCTGAAAGTCAAAACCACAGCCCTGCACCAGCTACTAAGAAGGAGAAAAATGACTGCTACTGCTGAACCCAGGATGCAGGCTCAACCTTAGCAGTTGTCCCTGTAGAGGCAATGTTGACCTGGGTGGTATGAAGTTCTGCCTCCCAGCATGGCATGAGGCTTGGGCTTTTATAATGACAAAAATGCACACTCATTCTGATGCAGGTGGCTAGCCTACGTTGGAGGAAGTGGCCAGCAGTATCTAGAAAGGTCTCCAAGGGTTGACACTTTTCCGGGGAGTTCTAAAGCAGAACTTTCCAGTTAGGAACCAAAGCTGGACTTTCCGGGGAGCAGCCAAAGCAGGGCTCTCTGGGAAGGAGCCAAAGTGGATAAACGGTACTTTTCTATCTTTGTGTGCTTCACCATGCACCATTATCTATTGCCCCTGTCACAGATCCTGAGAACTACAGGCCTGTCAGCCTGTCAGCCTCAGTGCTGGGGAAAGTCATGGAGCAGATGGTCCTATGTGAGACAGAATCATAGAATGATAGAATAGTTTGGGTTGGAAAGGACCTTAAGCTCATCTAGTTCCAATCCCCCTGCCATGAGCAGGGATGCCTCACCCTAGGCCATATTGCCCCAGGCTCTGTTCAACCTGGCCTGCAACACCGCCAGCGATAGGACATTCACAACTTCTTTGGACAGCCTGTTCCAGTGCCTCATCACCCTCACAGTAAAGAACTTCTTCCTTATATCTAACCTGAACTTCTCCTGTTTAAGTTTGAGCCCATTACTCCTTGTCCTATCACTACAGTCCCTAATGAAGAGTCCCTCCCCAGCATCCTTATAGGCCCTCTTCAGATACTGGAAGGCTGCTATGAGGTCTCCACACAGCCATCTCTTCTCCAGGCTGAACAGCCCCAACTTTCTCAGTCTGTCTCCATACAGGAGGTGCTCCAGCCCCCTGATTATCCTCGTGGCCCTTCTCTGAACTTGCTCATCATAAAGCATGTGTGGAAAAATGGGGGGATCAGGCCCAGTCAGCATGGGTTCATGAAGGACAGGTCCTGCTTGACCCACCTGATCTCCTTCTATGGTAAGGTGACCCTCCTGTTTGATAAGGGAAAGGCTGGGCACATTGTCTAGTTGGACCTTTGTAAAGCACTTGACACTGTCTCCCACAGCATCCTCCTGGAGAATCCTATCCTGCCTGCTCATCGCCTGGATAGGTGTATTCTTTGCTGGGTAAAAAACTGGCTGAAGCCCAAAGAGTGCTGGTAAATGGAGTCACATCTATTTGATGACAGGTCACTAGTGGTGTCCCTCAAGGCTCAGTATTACAGTCAGTTTTGTTCAATATCTTTGATGACGATCTAGATGAAGAGATGGAGTGCATCCTCAGTAAATTTGCGGATGACATCAAGTTGGGTGGGAGCATTGACCTGTGTTGAGGAATGGCTTGCTGAGAAAGAGCATGGATCTATGGAGCGGTTGTACAAGCAGAGCAGATGCTAGGCTGACTAGGCTGCATCCAGATTCAGCCAATCACGTCGTGACAATTCAATCCCTTAGATTCAGCCAATCACGTAAAGAAGTATTAGATTTAGCCAATCACGTAATAACTAGCTGATGTAACCTTTTAGGTTTAGCCACTCATGTGATGACAGGTGTGCATAAATTAGTGGGAAAAGGGTATATAAGCTGCACTGACCGGCAATAAAGTGGAACTTGCTTATCACTCATATTGGGTCGTCGCTTGATTTCCCCGCGCCGTCACCTGCAACAGACCTGCTGAAGTAGGAAGGCTCTGTAGAGGTATCTGGACAGGCTAGATCAACGGGCTGTGGCCAGTAGTATGAGATTCAACAAGGTAAAGTGTCAGGTCCTGCATTTGGGCCAAAACAACCCCATGCAATGCTACAGGCTTGGCAAAGAGTGGTTGGAGAGCTGCTCAGCCGAAAGGACCTGGGGGTGCTGTTCAATGGAGCTGAACATGAGCCAGCTTGTGCCCAGGCAACCAAGGCGGCCAACAACATCCTGATCTGTGCCAGCAATAGCATAGACAGCAGGGCCAGGGCAGTGATCATTCTCCTGTACCCAGCATAGGTGAGGCCTCACCTCAAATCCTGTGTTCAGTTTTGGGCACTCCATTACAAGAGAGACACTGAGTTGCTGGAGTGGGGCCAGAGAAGGGTAACTAAGCTGGTGAAGGGTCTGGAGCACAAGTCTAATGGGGAACTGTTGAGGGAACTGGGGTGTTCAGTCTGGAGAAGAGAAGACTCAGGGGGGACCTTATAACTCTCTACAACTACCTGAAAGGAAGATTGTAGGAAAATAACTGAGGTTCGGGAAAAATGAAGAAGTATGGTTTCACAAAGCTCAGCTCAGAGACTGTATTGTCAGAGCAACCTTGAGATAAGACAGATGCTGCTCCTAGGGCAATATCCTTGAAATGGGAAGTAGAGTGGTACGGAAGTACCACGGCTCATTCCTGTTA
>WYDI02038337.1:0-36394 GCA_009867235.2 Psittacus erithacus | reverse complement strand
TTGGAGCAAGCTGCTCTAGTGGAAGGTGTCCCTGCCCGTGGCAGGGGTTGGAGCTGGATGTGCTTTAAGGTCCCTTCCAACCCAACGCAGTCTTTGATTTAGTATAGACAGTGTGGTGCCCTGTGTGTGTCACCCCAGGGCTTCTTGGCATTCCTATGTCCCCCTTTTACTTTGCTGGGGACCATGGAGCTGCCAGGCAGGACCCTGACCCTGGGACCGAACGCAGATGGATTGAGTATGTCACAGTTGTTCAGCTCTGCTCAGCCATTGTGAGATGTGGAGAATAATTCCGACTATATGGAGTTGTAGCAGAGCCCAACTGCTTGATGTAGGCAGGCGAGGTGAGAGCTTTCCACGTTTCCTTTCTCCCCGCTTTGTTCACACTTCAGCAGACTGCAGCAGTACAAACAAGTCGGTGTTAATCCACCCAGCAACTGCATCTCTCTTGGAAGGGGCCCTGATTTCCGAAAGCATCACCATCCAGGACAGCATTTAAGCATGTGCTTGCCTGTAAGCGTGTGTTTAATTGCCGTCCTGGATAATATTGTACTTAATCATGTTTCTAAATGGTTTTCTGACTCAAGGCCAGTGTTGGCATCCTGCGGGTTGCACCGCCATGTGAAGTGCTACTGGTGGTGGATGTGGCATCCCAGCCCTGAGTAGCGTGGACTGGCATTAGGCAAGTTATTACTATTAAGGAAATGAGCAATGTGTAGGGAAGGAAGCTTGGAGCTCCCCAGGAAAGAAAAATCTGTTGTTTAATGGGGTGAAGTGAATACTGGGAGCTGTGAAGAGTGCTAAAGCATACGGTGTTTGTAGCATCAAAGGGTTTGTAATGTCGGTGGATTTGGGTGAGGATTAATGAGCCTTTTCAGCTCTCAGCAACTTGCTCAAACTCCTCAGCCTCGTTTATTTGGGGACTTAGCAGCTCAGGGTTTCCTGCAGACTTCTTAGAAAGCTGAGCACTGTCTGTGTGTGTCCAGGCACAGGCATGTGGAGCAGCGAGTGAGATGTGGAGCTGAAGGCTTGCACTTGCATGGACACTGACCACGCAAATCTGTGCAGAACAGTGAAATGTGGAGGCAGAATCTCCAGTATTAGTTTAAGCTCAGTTTTCTCCATATGAAAACCTGGGAAGCTGCGTGGTCTGTACTAGGAGCAACAGCAGGGTGTCCCAGAGAGCTGCTGTGGCAGCCTGGGCTGAAAACACCTGTATCTGTACCCCAGCCACGCTGGCAGGATGCATCCTTCCTTCTCTTGCAGACAGCTTTGCTGAAGGCCGTTTGCAGCCCAGTTACAACTTCATGCAAAAACTGCTGATGCTGCAGCAGAGCTGGGTATCAAGCTCTTAGGAAAGTGCCTCCTGGTGTGGGGTCATGCCATGAGATGCCTCCGAGTCCTGGTCTGAGTCACAGCATCATGCTGTTCCTCTGGGATGCCTGTTGACCCCATCAGATCTATATTGTTTTGAAGCTAAGCAATGCTCAGTGTTGCATCCAGGCTGTAAAGCTTGTAAGATGCAGGGCCAGGTGAGATCTTCTGTCAAGATGTGAGCACTGAAAAAGTGAGCTGTGCCGCCACGATGCATAAAGATGTGTTAAATCTTTGTTGCCTTGTCCTCCTCTTTGTGTGGAGGAGAGCAGTGCGTTTTATGGCTGGCCAGGTTCTATGAGGCCAAATATACTGGGTCAATGTACCAGAAGGTTGCCAAAACTGAGGACTAGCCTCAATGGCGTTTGGATGTTTGGTATTGGAGGTAATGAATTCCCAGCATTACTGGGCCAGAGATGAGCATGAGAGTGAGTGGGCTCAATGAATGGAAGGTTTGGGCATGTCAAGAATTCAGGTGGAGGTTTTTTAAGCAGGGGATTGGTGTGTGAAGTAAATTGCAGGGGGAACAATTAAGATCAATTATTTTAAAAGGTGCTTGGACATAACGACAAGATTACAGCCGATGACTTCAGATCATTGCACTTGCATTTGATGTCAGGGCAAAGGCATAGACTTTGGGAGTATGTGGATAGCTGAAGTCTGAGGGGAAGCTGGCTGCATCTTTTTATGCTGTGTCATAAAACTGGGACAGAGAGGTCACTTTGTCACTAATGGTCAGCACATTTAGAGGTGATGAAAAGAAATAGCTCAGCCAGTGTGCAGGAAGCAGAAGCATCTCATCTTTATGAGATGTGAGACGTTCCCGCTCGTATGAGGTCAAGTCTGGTCCCAGGCACCTTTCTGTGTTGTGGTTTGGGTTGCAAACTGGAGATTCACCGGTTCATTGGTGAGGTTAAATGACTTGCTGTGAACATCAGGGAGGATTTCCTTTCAAGAGAGTGTGTAGGAATCACAGAATCATGGAATGCCAGTTTGGAAGGGGCCTCAAGGATCACCTGGTCCAACCTTTCTAGGCAAAGCATGACCTAGACTGGATGCCCTGCACCTTGTCCTGCTCATACATGAAACCCCACCATGTTCTCCCAGGAACAGGGCGAGAGGGATTTTGTCCATCTTATAGCTGAAGAACTGGGATGACAGAACATGAAACACTGGAGCTGCAGGGGAGTTAGGGAGAAGGGGACTGCACTTGCACCCCAGATCTGCAACTGGGATTTTTAACCCAAAGATCCCCTTAAACTTTCCATGGAAACAGGGCGCAAACTGTCTATTTTGCTGTAAGTCTCCATAATGGGAGTTTAATACTGTCTGGGATCTCTGCAACAGAAAACCCTAGGAATAGCTCCCTGTGCATGAGATAAAGTGATATTCTGCCTCTTTTGGCACAGTGAAAACGGATTGTCCTCTGCCAGCTCTGCCTTTGCAAGCTTTCCTTAGGGAGGTGCCTATGATCTTTTAATTATTGACCATGTAACGCAGGGCAGAGTGACATTATTTGTCAGTAACACAATACCGGGGGAGCTGCCCTCTCCTCTCTCTCATTTCCCAGTGAGCAAACTGAGCCCCATGCAGTGCTGTGTTCCACCAGCCCTTTCTTTTACATCTTCCCATGCCCGTGCGTTGCATCCCTCCCATCATGTGAGCAGTTACGTGAGGTTTAGCAAACGAGGCTCTTGCCTCCGCAGGGTGACTTTGCTATGAGGCAGCCTCCCTCATAAGGAGAAGTTATGTTGGTGGAGCTTGACTGTATCACCTCCGCTGTGAGGCTGCAGGGGTGGTTGTGTGGATGCTGCCCGTGTCCCTGTGCTCTGTGACAATAAATCAGAGAAGACTCTGAGCATGCAGCTGAGTTGCCTTTTCATTCATGTGTGAACCGAGGCTTGGAGATAAGGGCATGTCCTATCAATTATGAGGAGACACCTTGTGCTTAGTCACAGGCAGGAGGCTGGAGCACACATGGGTGCTGCCGTGGTAGAGCTGAGGTGTGAGAGGACACCTATCTCCATTGCTGGTGATGAAGAGCTTCAGGACCTGGGTTGTAGGTGGTGGATTGGGTATGTTCAGTGGGGTTTAGCATCTCTTCATGCTGGCCAAGGCACCTTCGTAGCAGGAGGGTGTTTCCTAAACCCTTTCATGCCAGTAGTTTTGCCCACGTGTAAAAAGAGATTGAAAAGACAAGGCTGATGCTTAAGCTTTCAGGGTTCAAAGGGAACAATGCTCTTCTGTATCATGCACAGACATCACTGTTTCCTTAAGGTTTACAGGACAGTGTTGCTTGGAGGCCAGATCAGCCCCTTGGCTTTGCAGGCCATGCAGACGTGTGGTCACAGAAACCTTTTTGCTCCCATGGAACAAGACTTAAACCATGAGTTGCAATGAAAAGAAAAACAGGAAAGGGTTGCAGGGCCAGAAATAGTAGGACACTGAGGGAAGAGATGAGTGTGCAGAAGGATGGAGGAAGTGGAGGAGTGTTGTCCTCTGCAGAGTGAAAAAGTAAAACCAACTGTAAGACCCAGGGGGTTATCTCAAATTCTGGAGAACAGAGAGAGTCCAAAATAGTTCCATTTCCTGAGAGCTTCCAGGTAAAAGATTTTGCCAGTTTTGCCCTTTGTGTTCCTGTGCCCAGAAATACGCTTTTCACTCGGATTTGTATGAAAATACCAATGTGTTTTAGACAACTTATATTTTTGTGGGCAACTTCCTTCTAAGCCCACAAGCAGCTAATGCTTTGCTTTCTCATCCTTTGTGGCGCATCATCCTACATAATATAACACCAAATACTGTTGCTTGCTCTTGCAAATGCTGTAGTGTTCCTGGTATCTTACTAAGCTCTTGGCTTTTACATTTGTGACACTGCCAGGGGAGTAATAGCAATTCTTTTTAAAAAAGGCCTTTTCTTTTAACTATCTAATGCTGTTTTCAAGTGGTCTCTGTTATAGCACACTTCTTCTCACTTACCTTTGTAAAATGAGGTAGAATCATAGAATCCCGGTCTGGTTTGGGTTGGAAGGGGCCTTAAAGCTCATCCTGCTCCAACTCCCTGTCATGGGCAGGGATACCTCCCACTAGTAGGTAATAACCTGCCAGAACAGAATGGTATATATATTCTTATACAAAGCTTAAAATGACAGTTTTTCCCATAGATTCAGGCTGGAAGAGAGGAGCACATACGTTTTGAATTTCTTTCTGTAGCATCCAGAAAACTCACTGTGTTTTTGTGCTGGAGTTGGTCAAAGGACATAACCACAAGAGGCTGGTTGCAAGGGCAAGTCATATTGATGCGGTGCGCTGAAGAAGTTGTGGCTTAAAGAAGCTGCAGTCAAACCAGGCAGGGGCATATATATGTGTATATATACATATTTTAAGTGTGATTACTTGTTCTGTCCTCCAATTCACCCCAAATGAGAGCTCCTGAGCGAGACCTCACCAGCAGCTCCTTGCTGAAGGGCGCATGTGGAAGGAGCTCATGCTCCCTGCAAGGCACAGCATGTACAGCACCAATTACAACTTCTCCACGCATGCAAATGGGGAGCAGCGGTTAAGCCTGCGACTGCTGCCTGCTGCCAGCGGGTATGAACCTCCTTCCTGGCAAATAGGGCTTGAGCATCTGCAGGACTAAAGAGCTAGAAAAGAAGCCCCGGGGAAAACCCCTTTCCCTCCCTCTTTTTAATTCTCATTATGTGTTTTTGCAGAGATTTGCAAGACAAAAGGGTTTGCTTTGCATTGGGCACTTTGGTTTGTGTCTCTGGGTTAGCTGGAAACACACCTGCCATTTTACTGCTTCCTGCAGCCGATGTAAATAGAGCATCCTCGCAGGAAAATGTTACATCCCTTAAAATAACCTCGGCTGCTCGGTGGTGCGGATTGTCTCTGGTTTCCTGCTGGAATGTGTCTGCAAAAACAGAAAGCCACAGGATAAAAATACGGTTGTCCGGTGGTAACAGAGAGGGCTTTCCATGAATGGTGCGTGCAGACTGCTGCTGTTTATTACATCGCAGTGCTGGGTGTTTGAGGGGTGATGGGTTTCTTGTTTTTCCTCTCTCCTTCCTCCTTTCCCTCCCTGTTTCGCTTCACAGAGCTTGCCTGGCAATGTGCCTGCAAGCCACACTGCTGGCTGTGACGGGCAGCAGTGCTGCTTTTGGCTTTCTCTTGACCATGGGTCTATCGGACAGCAGCAGTGGGTACCGGCTGCTCCCCATCCCCATGGGGTTGCCTTGCTGCTGGTGCCTCCATCTTTGTTTCTTCCCCCTATTAAGCCTAAAAGCCCTAATAAGAAAGTTAAGGTTAACTTGAATGTGTGAGAAAGTGTCTTGGGGTCCTCACCCCAGGATCAGACTATGTGTGGTACATGGAGACCTCAAAACCTGCCTGATGCTGAGGTTTCACTCTCAATTCATCAGATGACTGCAAAAATGAACAAGGTTTCTTTCAAGGGTAGGCAGACCAAGAGAAGTGCTTCCTTTATGCAGCTGCTGCAGTGATGCAGCCATGGGATATACAGTGGGGCACTGGGTGCTTGCGGACTTGGGAGGGGGAAGTTTGGCACATCTTCTCTACTGCAGCAGTAGGACAAGGGGTGATGGGTTTAAACTGAAATGGGAGGAGTTCAGGTTGGAGATAAGGAAGAAGTTCTTCCCTGTGAGGCTGCTGAGGTGCTGGCACAGGGTGCCCAGAGAAGTGGTGAATGCTCCATCCCTGGCAGTGTTCAAGGCCAGGTTGGACAGAGCCTTGGATGGCATAGTCTAGCTTGAGGAGTCCCTGTCCATGGCAAGGGATTGCAGCTGGATGAACTTAAGGTCCTTTCCAACCCTAACTATTCTATGATTCTATGGAAGGTCTCCAAGCATCAGCTGCTGCCCCAGCTATGCATTAGCACAGCAGGGCTTGCTCTCTTCTGTTGCGGTGGCAGCTGGGTGTGGATTTGCTGTCGTTTGTGGTGGGCAGTTTGCAGGATGTGGGGAGAGATGTGTAGATGCTCAGGGTTTATCACCTGAATAATAAGTGGCTGAGTCACTGAAGAAGCTTTGCTATCTTTAAAATCAGAGGCAGGGTTTGCTGCCAGCATTGTTACAAGGCAGCAAGTTGATAAAGCTGAGAGGGCCCCCTCTGGGGTCACTGTGGTTGTTTGGATGTATTGGATGGTTTTGGTTCTGGTTGAAATAACTTCTGGTCATCATGTGATGAAATGGTTGCTATGGGGGGATTTGTATGGGGTGAAGGGTGGATCTGCTAGGAACAGAGGAGTTTGTTGAAGGTGTTGTCAAATGGCAGGTGAGAGGAACAAAATGGCCAGGGAGAGAGGACAAGGAGCCCCATGGACCTGAGCTATCTGGGATGTGGCACATGGAAGACAGCCTATAGGGGACTCTGCAGGCAGGACAACTTAGAGACAGTGCTGAAAAGGAGGTGTTAAGGGTATCTGGGTAAAGAAGGGACTGAGCAGCACAACTATAATTGATGTAAATTACTGCTTAGAGAGGCTTGAGTTTTGCCAGAGGCTGGAAAC
Organism: Psittacus erithacus; assembly: GCA_009867235.2. Lineage (NCBI taxonomy): Eukaryota > Metazoa > Chordata > Aves > Psittaciformes > Psittacidae > Psittacus > Psittacus erithacus. The sequence continues at coordinate 29,496 of WYDI02038337.1, read as the reverse complement.
TCCTGAAGGACAATTGGCTGTGGGACCAAGCTCTTTAGAGACACCAGGGAGGAGACTTGATCCTGGGATTCCATGATGGGGATGGGCTGGGGGGCTGGCTGGGCTCCCTGGGATGAGCTGGTTGTGCAAAGGGGAGCTCGCAGGTGTGACTGTCACAGCGCCTGTTCTCACAGCACGTGTTTGTCTTGGCTCCCAGTGTAGCAGGGGGGTACCCGGGCATGCCTCCCCATGCTGACAGGAATTCCCCTCAAGGTTTGCTGGGTTCAGGTGTCTGTTCCCCAGGATCACTGTTGGATCGCTGCAGCTTGCTGCCGTTTTCCCCCGTCTGTCCTTGCGTTCAGTTGGCAGCATCCCATCCCTGCCTGTGTGCTCAGTCCTGCTGCACAGACGTGCGCTGGCTCCACTGCTCCAATTTGGATATGGAGGGGTACAGCACAAACCCCGCTCCCTTATGTTGGGTAACCCTTAGGAAACCGAACTGACTGCCCTTAGCTTGCACTGGGGTAACTGGAAGCCAGAGCCCCTTGCGGTCACTGATTCAACATGCTGGGCAATCCGCTGGAAGGTGAAGGGCTTGTCACTGAGGGATTGCGAGGCACAGAGCAAGCCCACTCGTGCTCTTCGTTACAACTGCACCTATGACACAGGACCTCCAGCAGTGCCACCTTCTCCTTTTAATGCCTGCTGACCACTAGGCAATTCGGTTGATTGGAGTAAAACGCATCCCTGATGCAAGGGTTTGGCTCTCCAGGGATAATGCTGTGTGATGGACTTTCAAGGTCTCTCCTGCTTCCCTTTGAGGAAACTCCTGTTCTATAAGTTCAGTTTGCATCTTGTTCCCTGAAAGAACTCAGAGAGGAGAAGCAGCTCTATTTCATGTATCTTTTCCCATTTGCTTTGTATTTTCTTGGCTGGGGAGCTGTGAACTTTGTCCTGTAGGTGTTGAAATAGAGCACCTCACAAGCAGCTATCACCTTGACTCCTACTTACTATTCCAACAGTGATTAACTCTGATCCTTTTGGTTTCTTGGTAAAGACTTGCAGAGATCACCTTCAGCACCTGCATTTCAGGATCATGCGAGGTCTATGATTCTGAGGCAGATAGGCAATGTGCAGTCCTGGTGATTGGTGCACTGTGTGGAGTGGCAGCCTGGTCCCTGCCTGATACAAGAGCATTGCTGTCCTCCTTCCTCATGAAGCCATCCATGTTTGTAACAGCTGTATTTGTTTCCAAATCATATTAGCACCTCAGCCTCCTAAATCTACTCAGTGTCCTGGCAGACCTGCTCAGCGAAGTGGCCGCAAGCAGCTCTGTGTGCTCCTAGGGACTCAATGCTCTGCTGCATAATTTGCAAGAGCAAGCGATGCCAAACACTCTGCTCAGAGAAGATCAGAGACTTTTTCTTCTTTTAATCATGTGCTTTCCTTGCCTTATGAAAACACCTCTGTGCTGCTCTTGCTAATAGCAGGAATCCTAGGAAAACACAGGGATCTGCAGTAAAGATCAAGCTACCGTCAGCTTGCCCAGACAGCTCTGCTTTCCTAGCAGAACAAACCTCTCCAGTGGGACTCCAGCAACCTCGCCAGAGGTAATTGTGGGCAGATGCATCACCTGGGTATGATGTCACTGCACTGTGCTGATGTTATTTTGTTCAATGCAAGCGAAGGAGATTGATGAAATGGCTAGGAGCATTAGCACACGGCATCAAGGGCTTGACCAGGCTGATGTATGCAGCCAGCTGGAAGAGATCCCCTCTTTGGGCAGCATGACACTCCCTGTCCTTTCCCAACACGCTGATTCCTGTTATTGTGAACTACCTGCTTGAGGCTCTAAGGAGGTGCTTGGCATGGCCTGGCCTGGAGCTTGCCATGTTTTTCCTCACCTCAGTTGCTGGACTCATCCAGAGCTTCCCCCCACGCATTACATGAGCCTGGGAGCCTCCTCCTGCCTGGAGCTTTAATACAGTGTGAGATGCAACTGAAGGGATGCAGGACTGTGGTAGATCTTATCCACGACTTTCAAGCTGAGGCTTGAGCATCAGTACCCTCTGAGATCTGACCAGTGTGGCCTCAATGTGTGTAATATCAGCTGGAAGCAGAGGAGGAATTCAGGCTCTGGTCCAGCTCCCACGGTGTTCCACAAGGTAGGGTTGCTAGACATCTGTGTAACGTGAGATTTCCTGTATTTCAGACTGTGAGCTGCACTGGAAACATACGGGATGCTATCCTTCCTCTATTTCCTGCACTGTCTTAATATGGGATGGGAGAAATCCCACTGTTACCTGCCCCTTTCCCACATGTATTTCTTAGTATCTTCCTCATTGTCCATCTTTTCCCCAAAACTTTGTCCTTACAGCTTGAGGTCCAAATACAAAGTGACCATTGGAATACCTTGGAGGTTTTCACTTTTACCCTGCTATCTACCCACTGGCTTTCTTAAGGCCTTCAACAGACAACCAAGCAGCATCACAGTTACTGCTAAGGTGAAAGTCTAAGTGATGTCTCTCAGATTATTATCTTATTTTACTACCTAATAAAACACAAGATAAACCCTGGTTACCCCAATTGCTCAGTGAGAGCTGATTTTATTAGACAAGAGAAGCACTTTGGGGCTCAGCTCTCCGGAGTTCTGGAAGTGTCTGACACAGAGTTGCATGGAGATTTATACATCCAAAAGAACAAAGATTTGCTTATGGAGGATTAACAAGGTAGGAGAGGCTGCAAAGTTCCTCTAAAGATCAGGCATGGTCAGAGCTTCTCTGTTGGTATTGAAGCAAGTAGAAGGAATACCCTTGAGGAGATAATGTGGGCAACCCATTAGGTGCCTTCATGGGTGGAAGGGAATATTGTGATGGGAAAGGAAGCTGCTTTTGTACCAAGTTCTGGTTCCCCATGATCAAGAAGATGAACTCAAATGAGGATATATGTGACCACCAGCTATTACAGTGATGAGAAAAGAGTAATTTCCTTACCAAGAGGAGATTAAGGGTATATCTACATCATCGTAATGAAAGGCAGCCTTGTCTTAGAGTTCATAGTCCAGCAGAAAGCACAGTAGTGAATTTATAATGATGGAGTTGGGTTTGAGACTTGCCAAATTCATGATATAAATGATGAACCATGCAGTAAATAGAGACAATGACAGACTTCAGAGCTAGTCAGATTGCGGAGCAGTGTCTCATGACATCCCAGAGCATCTGCCTGCTGGACAGGCCAAACCTCCAGCCAGCCATGGTGGTGTTCATGTCCCAGCTAATCCTGGGGTAGCTGCAGGGATATGCCCCTCTATGCTGTCCTTTTCTAGTGCTGCAAGAGGTGTTGAAGGAAAATCTGAGCTCAGCTTCTTTGCGTTTTAACAAGTTCCATTTTAAAAATTGATTCTATTGAGAACTGGCTTTTATTTTATTAGACAAATGAGACAAGATGTGACACTTGTAGAGTTTGGGATAGCTGCATGCTGGAGCCAAGAGCCTGGATGCTGGAGTCTCTCCTTTCTGGGCTCTCCAGCCTGTAAGAGTTATGTTCTCTGTTCAGTAGCAGGGATGCAGGGATGCCAAATAACACTCAGCTGCTGGCTTTCTTTTGCCGTGCTGCAGAATAACATGCTGCCACTATGCTTTAGGCTAGCCTCAATTACTTGCTTGTTATCAGGGTGGAGATCAAAGTACATCATTTAAAGAACAAATGCAGTAAATAGCTTGAATTTATGTATTGACTTTTTGGGGAAAGGGGATTGTCACAACAAGCTCAAGCTAATCTTTTGGATTTTGCATAAAGAACTGGGAAGAGTGATGTAAGTGTTACCTGAGGTGTCTCCATTTGCATGATGCAGCGTGATTTTATGAGGATACCTCTGCCTGCTGTGTAATTCCTGATTCCAAGCCTTGGCGTTGCTCTGGGATCTCTGTGTAGTCTGAATATCCTCAGGTCTCTGGGTACGATGGGAGTTGAGTCAGTGCTCTTTTCATCTTGTGAGTGCTGACTTAGATGGGAGTGATTTATTTTCCTGCTCTAGGTTTATTTTTAGTATCTCCTGAAAAGGTGCATACCTCCAAAAGAGAAAGCAAAGGTGCTGTTGGGAAGTCTGTTGCTGAGCTGATTACCCAGGTTCGTCTGGTCCTTCCTCTTAAAGCACTTCTTTCACTACGGATCAGCTTTGCTCCATGAAGATGTGTTGTGTCTTTAGAGGAAAAAGTGTCAATGAAGACTCAGACTAAAATCTTCACCGTTTCAGTGCAGTCTGGGAGTGAGGAAGAAGCAGGGGTCAGAGAAAGAGAAGGTCCCTCAGAAGTTTCCCCCATCCCATCCAACAGCAAGGTTGTTATCCTCCCTGATGTAAGAGCTGCCATTGTTAGAACAGATAAAGCATAGTAGTATGGAAAAGATACACATAACCAAGGTGGATTTAGAGTGAATAGAGTAGAAGTTGTTTGCTGTTGTAATTCTAGCAGGATGCCCTGTATATAAATGACATCTTCTGTAATTTAAATGTGTTAATGAAACTCTGCAAGCTAAATCTTACCCTTACAAGCAGAATCACTACATAGAATTGGGGTCTGTGGATCTCAGGAACAGCTTGAAAGACACCTTTTTTTCTTTAAAACCAGTTATGCTGCAGCCCTGATGTTTTAATTACATTGAAACTACTCGGCTTGCATATGGCGAGGGCTCTTATTGAGGTGTCTCCACAATGAGTTCACTTCTCTCCTTCAGTGGGAGCTTCTGAATATAAAAGTGATAGCCTTGGCATGTGAGCTTCATCCTACATGTGCTTGCATAAACAGAAACCTCTTTATAAGAGGTTAAAAGGTCTGGTTTGGGGTTTTCACTACAAGCTGGTAGGAGAGCCTCTGTGTGTCTGGATGGACATTAAGAAAAGTTCTTTGCCAAATGAAAGCATGGATGCTTTTCAGTATTTCCCTAGTTTTCTTAAGAAAATTGAATAGTCAACCCTGCAGATGTCCGTGGTATTGTCCCATCTTCAGTCTTGCATTCCCACATTGAGTTTTTAAGGCTCAGGAGGTGATTACAGCCGTCAGCAGGTACCTTTTACCAGCACTGCAGAGCATCCTGCTTTGCCGTGAGGCCAAGCAGTGAAGCTATGGAGGAGACGGCTCTGATGATGTTGCAGCCCTTGACCACCTTTACACTGCCAGTCCTCAAGGCTGCCAGTCTGTGGCTGCTCCATGCCTGCTTTCCAGTGGGATTGAGAGGCTGGTGGTAAGTAATTGCTATTTTGAGCTCTTTCCCTTTCCCTTTTGTAGCAGATGGGGAAAAGGTGATGAGGCACAAACTTATCTGTCACTGCTCTTCTGAGAGCAGTCATTTATCCCAAATTCTCTCCTATGGTAAAGTCACGAAGTCTGCAGAAATCCCAGCTCGAGGAACAGCTGGCTCCAGGTCCAACTGGTGGGGCTTGAAATGGAGCTGGGAGGAGAGGAAACAAGTTTGAAAGACTCGCCCTTTACTGAGCTCATGGACCTTCTGCTTGCAAAAACACTGGGAATCTCCAGAGTCCCCCTGACATATTGCTGAGCAGCATTCCTCAGCAGGAGCCATAGAAGAAAAGGCCACTCCAAGCAGAGTTCATTCAGTTTGGGCAGCTTTTTCCATTGGGATGAAGACAGAAGTCTTGGGTTTGTCACCAAAAAAGCTGGATTATTCATTTTTTCCCTGTCTGAAAGCAAGAGTGGGACAAGGCAAAAGCTCCGGTTGATGCAAAGGAGAGTGTTTAGGTGTCCTGCAGGTCAGTGTGTAAAAGGAAGATCACCCTTTCACCCTGTTTCTCTCCTCAACTCCACTGGAAATCACAGTCCTGATATGGGTCCTCGAGAGCCATCTATGCTGGAAATTGAATCTTTGCTTGCGGTCTTTCTAAGAAGCAGAAGAATCAAAGAGCAGCATGCATCTGAGAAGGCTGGAGATTGAGGCTCCTTCCACCAAGGAGCCTTGCAGATAGTCTTGGCTCTGCTCAGATTACCAGTGCTCAAGACAAAATGGGAAATCTTCAGTCTGTTGGAGTAATTCTTCACATAATGGTGATGCGCATGAACAGAGGAAGAAATCACAGCTCCATACAGTGCTTTTCTGAAGAATACCCATGTATGATATCTGTGGGCCTGTAGCCACCCCAAGTAAATGGAGAGATTTTTGTACCAGGCAATACACCCTGTGTGTAGCCTGCATAGTCTGAAGAAGAAATGACCCCGTGGAGGCACTCTGCACTGCATTTGGGCATCTAGTGCATTAGCACATAAACTGTATGTCGGTATTACAGTTTTCAGTCTGCAAGTGGAAGAAGTGGACTTCAAACCAAACCAGAACAGCAAACCCAACTTAGGAGACCAGGGAAGCTTTAATGCAGTTTCATGGAGGTTGAAGAGATTCTTGTTACTTTATCCAGAGGAAAAATTAGTGAGGTAATAAAAACAGCAAGCTTCTCCCAGCTGGAAAATATCCCTTCCACTAAACACTGAAAATAAGGGCCAAGGATACAGCAAGCATTTATCAGATTTTTCCATTTCTGCAAAGCTTTTTACAAGAGATTCTGCTCTTTTTGGGCCTCCCCTTCAGCTCCTTCTGTTGGAAACTTTGCTGGCTGAAGCTTCACTCCTTTTAAAGTTTTATGTAAAGTCTTGGTGCCAGATGCTGCTCCCCAGCTCTGTGCTTGCAGCCTGGCCTGCAGTTGCTCTCTCACAGTTTGGCTTGTTTGTTCCCTATCCTGCCAGGCTGGTTAATTCAACTCTGCCCAACTCTTGCAGAAATAGAAAATAGAAGTACATGTGGATGTCTGAATGCAATCTGTGTGTGGAGGGTGGATGTGTTTTGGCGTTGCCAAATGGAGCTGTTGCATTTTGGCTAGAATAGACTCTTAATTTCAGAGTGTTTAATAGGGAATAAGTAACCCACGTAATCATTGCTGCATCCCTGTTTTTTCCCCCTCTGTCTCTCTGGATGTGAAGAAGCACCCACTTGCCACGGGGAGATGTTTGACTCGGAAGCTGGATCATCTGCAGGCAGCTCTCCAAGGGTCCCAGTTACACAGCCCAGCCCTGGGTCAGGACAGAACCTGGGGCGACATCTCTGTCACCTCATCTTGACATCCAGCATGGGGAGGCCAAATGATAGGAAACAGGGGGGTGTTCTTTGTGTGCCTGCTCCAATTTTGTCAGCTTGAGCTGCTGCTCTAAGTGTATAAATGCATTCTGGTTTATTTGAGTAGCAGATTTGTTTTTCCTTATTGGCTTAAAAATAAACCGTGCAGCCTATACTATTGAAGCCACTAGCCAGGCTGCTTGCTCAACCGCTGGAGAGCCCTTCTTCCGTATCGTTAATTCAAACTGTGCTTTAGTTGCTGTGCTTTGCCTTACTTTATTGCACATGTTCCCCCCCCACCCCCACATAGCTATGATTTTGGGTTGGTGTTTTCTCTGCCATATAGACATTCTCTGTGCTTGCTTAAATTGCTGTGGGTATTCCAGCCAAGGCTAATGCATTAATACCTGTTTCATGGTGATGCTTATGCAAATTTTATGTATTCTTCTTGAATTAACATACAAGTGAATAATTGCCAAGCTATAATAATTGTATCTGGTAAATTCACTCCCAGCGCTGGGTGAGGGGAGCTTTTCTGACCTTCAGAGCAACTTGCATCTAGATCTTTCTGATCAAGAAAGAACAAAATACCCCATTGCCAGACATGACGCATCTCCATTTGTTTTGGGAATATTATTTCTTCTTTAATCCTGTGTATTCTTCTGCTTTATTTGCTTTGGTGTAACTCTTCATTCCACTGTGGAGATGGGGCAGCTCAGCTGCAGAAAGGCTGCTTAGTCCAAAGCATCAAGGAGGTGACCTCTTGGCTTAGTCCATCACTATCCTCATCCAAGTGTGTTTCTGGAGAAACATCCTGGTGACATTTAAGTCCTTAATTCCATAGCTGTGTGATGAGCTGTTGATGGGAATGCTGCTTCGGTATCAGTGCTGGGAAGCAGAGGGTTTACTTTTTGGTCGGAGAGTCAGCTCTGGGTGTGGACCTTGGAAAAATACTTCTTGTACACCTTCACTCTGCAGTATTTCATGTCGAGGGAACATTGTTAGGGCTCATAAGGAGGAAGCTCAGGCCCTGCAGCTCCTCCGGGTGAGTTCGTTTTCTTTGGATACCCATGGTGTAGGTGATGGCTCTGAGAAGTGTTGAATGCTCACACAGGAGCTTTCAAACCACATCCACTGCCGGCTTTGGCTGGATCCAAAGTGGCAAATGAACTATGGGGGAGAGAGAAACTTTCACACCTTGTAGCCATCCAGCCTCAACCGAGCGGTCAGCTTCACTGTTGGCTTTTCTGCACCTAAATAAACCATGGGGCTGGGTTAAAGGAACAACTTTCCACCCCTTTGCTCTCTGTAGGACTTGAGGAAACAAAAACCTGATGCTCTCCATGCAGTTTTCCCACTTTCAAAATTGCATTAATGATGTTTGCCTGTGTTCATAAACTGTTTTGTGCTCCAAGAATAGACGTGTTATGTCAGTGCTGTGCATTGTCATTATTTATTATCTCGGAGCTAATGGGATGCAATACAGAAAGCGTGGCGTGATTTCGGAAGCTGAAGGCTGTTTCCTGATGACAATGTGAATGATTGCAGCTTTTTGAAGCACTGTGAGATGTGGAACTCGTCCTTTGCAGCGTGCTGATGAGGAATCCTTCATTGTTCCTTCAAGTGAGGCTCACCAGGGGTAGGTGCTTTGTGCTAGCCTGGAAGGACACTGGAGAAATCTGGGAAAAGAGCTGGTGTAAATATGTGGTTTCAGCAATATTAAGAAGTTGTTGACATGTTGGTAATAGCATTTCAGGGTGTAAGTGCGTGAGAAAGGCAGTAGGGAGATACTTGAGTTACAGAACCATTTCAGCCTTGAAAGGCCTGTGTGACCTGGCGTTCACTGCAGTAGCATTTTGAATCCAGGAAGAAAGTGTGAATGACTGAATTTTCTTTATACCCCCTTCCCTTCCTTCTCCCCCAGCTCTTCCTCAAAGCGGGTCAGCACATGTATAGTGGAGCAGCCACATGGGCTCTACCTTGGCTCCATCATCTTGTTGCATCTCATAAACCAAGCAGCTCTAGTCTTGGTCTGGTCTGTGAGCAGGAGGCATCCAGGCATCTCCAGAGCATTGGGGTTTGGGGAAAACAGCCTCGTGTTGCCAGGAAAGGTGCCAAGTTTTGGTTGACTGGCCAGCAAAAGAGCCAAGGGGAAGACGTGGAGGGTTTTTTGTAGTCATTGAAGTTAAAAGTTATGCAAAAACCTTGTTGTGAGCCCAAAGGTCTCATCTGAGTGTGCTCCTCTTGACCTTATTCCATGTTGCCATCTGTTAACTCAAAGGTCCTTCAGCTGAGCACAAACGGCTGCATCCCATGCTCTGAGGGAGATGCTTTTGCCTTAGATTTAGAGGCTTCATTTTGATGTTAATGCTTCCATGGAGCTCTTTCAGAAGTACTTCTGTCCTTCCGCTCTAGGGCCTCCACTGCCACCAGGCTGGTCCCAACTCCTTGTACACCATAAACTGGCTTTAGATCTTTCAAGAAAGAAAACATCCAACTTATGTATTAAAAAAAATCCCCCCCTCCCCAAATCTCAGATAATGAGATACATCCTTGTGTAATCAGTCATTCCAACATGACACTCTGATTAAGTACGGATTGGGAGGAGTCTCCAGAGCTTGAACCATTGCATGGTTACTTAAGAAGGCTGACGAAAAAGAACCTGTGGCCAACAGAAATGTTGTGTCATACATCCTGGCTGACCTGCTGTTGTCTATCAAGGTATGGGTGAGCTTTCGGATATGAGAGCTTTTCAAAGGAAAACACATGGATCCCACCTCTTTCGTATTAATATTTCCTGAGTGCTTTTCCTTTCAAGTGTTTCTGTTTTCAGTGGTGCCTTTTTCAAATTAAAAAGGCTTCCCAAGCCTTTAAACACAGCATGTGTCCAAAGGGTGGAAAATTCCCTTTGAAGAGTCACAGTGCTTAAAAAAAGCCAGAAAGGGAGGTAAAAAGAGGAGCAAATGCTGGCTGGTGTGGTGTGAGGGGCAGCTCGGGGCTTTCAAACAGAGCATTTCTGATTAGACATGGGCTTTGCTGTGCTGGTGTTACACATTATCCAGATAAAGATGAATATGCATGCAGTCATACTTTGAAATATGTGTGTGATCTATATTAATCTAGTTTGGTGTTAACAGGAAGAGTCGGGCGCTCATGCTGTTTGCATCTGAGGTGGGATGTAAAATAGCTGAGGCTGGGCTCTCTGCAAGGTTTCATGTGAACATGAGGGCACCTGACAGCACTGCCATTGTGGAGAAGGGAGGGAAGAAAGGGGAAATAATCTCTACCAAATACAGAATCCCAGACTGGTTTAGGCTGGAAGCAGCATTAAAGCTCATCCAGTTCCAACCTCCTGCGATGGGCAGGGACACCTTTCCCTAGAGCAGGTTGGATCAAGTCCCATCCAGCCTGGCCTTGAACACTGCCAGGGATGGGGCAGCCACAGCTTCTCTTTCTGGTATAATTGCTCTTTCATGCCCCTTGGGCACTGGTCTCCATATTGTTGGTTTAAAGGAAATGCAGTGTGATTTCGGGACAGAATACGCTGGTCAGGCTCACACACTGACCTGGCTGTGCTCTCCCAGGCTCTCCAATCCCCCTGTCCGCTTGTGGGCACTGGAACTGCAGGATCAGGTCCAGCTCTGGGATTGCCAAGAGCTTTATTTTGAGGTTTGTGCAGGGTTTCTACAAATGAACAAGGGATTAGGAAATATTTCACATTACAACTTGCCAAAACTCTCTGTAAGCCTGCAACGACTCTCTGCAAGCAGTGCTCTGTGTGTGGCTGCAAGCTTTTACTGTGGCTGCCCTGAGCAACCCAGGTTAGTGATGGAAGAGCAGTTCGTGGCAATGCTCTGATGTGGAGGGTGACTGGAGAGTTGCAGTCTCCACCTAGCCCCTGAACCAAACAGGATGGGGTTCACACGCAGAGCCATTCCTCCTTCCCTTAGTTCACATGGAGCTTCAGGCTGCAGCAGTGAGGGAAGGGACTGGTGCAAGAACTCGCAAATCCCGGCTGGCCTCTAATTGGCGAGGAGCTGTTATGTCCTTTTTAATCTGTGCAAAACTTTCCTGGAAACCAGCTTAGATGGTTATTTGTAGTCAGTCATTATCTGATTATCCCAATGCTGATTGATGGGCAGGGACCGGGGTGAGCATCTGACCCTGAAGCTGCTGCAGCGTACGGTGTAGGGATAACCTGTGAAAAGGACAGTTTGATGTCTCTCAGGCTATATTAGCCAGCAGTTAAATATCTCTGTGTTACTGAAACAGCTTTCAGGATAAAACTGGATACTGGTAGACTGCTTGGGTTATTCCTCTGTGCTCGCTATCTGCCTTTTTCCTCTACCTCATGTTGCTCGTGTAGTTGCAGGGCAAAGCTTTTCTCTGGGGTTTGAAGTTAGCAGGTAGGCTGCTGGTAAATTGTTGTCTAAGGTAGCAAAGTTCAAGGCAGGAGCTGTAGAAACATTGGGAGGATTGAAGCAAGCCAGAAGTCTGAGGGATGATATTTCTCGTAACAGGCACCTAATTAGTAGGAAAAGAAAAAAGAAAAACCTTTTGGCTTGGCATGACATCCTTTATGAAAATCTCAGTGCATCTTAAGATGTCCTGTGTCTTATGTATGCATGCCCCATGACACCAGCATTACAGGCACCTCCACAAGAAAGGAGACTGAGAAAAGATGTCTTATCCACTGGTTCACAACTGGAAAGAAAATTCAGGGTTTGATTCCCAATTCCCTCCCTTTTCCGTGGGTTGACAGTTCTTTACTCTCCATCTGCTCAGCACTGGACTACAATCTTAGTACATAAATTGTCCTTAAACCTCGCCAGATGCTCGATCAAAAGTGGGGAGATAGTACACAGGTTAAAGGAAGAGACCTGCAGAAAGCAGATGCAAAGCTGAAGTGTCAGAGGTAACATCGTGTTGGATAACAAGTTCTGTAGCTGCAATGCACAGCTGGTAGGAGGAAGTACAGGGAGAAAAATACATTCCTTCAGTGCTTGCCCTTTGGGACTTGGGATACCAAGACAGTGTAGAGTCTGCTCTTGCTTGCTTCCTATTTATCGGTCAGATCAGAAAGTAAAATCATAGACGTGGGATGTGTTTTGTTAAATACACCCAGCAGGTTTAGTTGGCTTCTGGGAATCCCTCTGAACATGAACTTGAACTCCGAGGGATGAAGCTGTTGGACTTGAACGAGGTGAATAAAAGGCTCTACTTGCTGTACCTTAGCTGGTCTTCGCATGTTTTTTGTCCTCTGAGGCTGTGCTGCTTTGTCTTCCCAGGCTGTTTCCTGGTGCTTAGAGAAGAAAAGGCCACAACCATGCTCTGAGAAGAGATTTGTGCTATAATGAGAATCCTTTGCTTTTATTAGCACTATTTGCATAGACTCGGAGCACATGGAACATAAGAGGCTTAAGCTGTTAAGTGCATGGAAATGTAAGGTAATAATGAGGCTATAGAGGAAACCCTTGGTGGCTGTGCTGAGCTGGGGGCAGAGCCCTGAACCCTTCTCCTTAGCTGCTGTGCCAGGCCTGGGGTGCAAAGCCATGTGGGTTCTGAGATGTGCGGCGCTGGATTTTGCCTGCTATTCCACCTCTTTCCTTCTTCCTTACTCCCACTGTATTTATAGCCTTCGCTCCTAATTTCTTCCTGTCTAGCATGGGGTTTATTGCCCATCTGGCTTTATAAGGTGGTAGGAGGATGCCCGAGTACCTTTGGAGAGCAGGTCGTGTGTTTAATGCTGTGTTCAGTCTCTGCTTGGTGCTTCAGCACACTACGGGAGCCTGTGCGGGTTGGATATTGCTGCTATGAGATGGACAGATTTTCTTATAATGCCAGTTATTTAACAACTTGTTTAGATGCCCCGCTGAGAGCTCTTCATGGGGACATTCCTCCTTGGAATATGCCATTCTGCAAAGCCAATACATGTTATATTGTATATTTTTTTTGCATATATATGTATAGTATGTCTATATTTATACGTATGATTGCCCCACTGATGGAGCACCCTGTAGATTAGTAGGAAATGTAGCTATTAGCTCTTGATAAGCAGCCACTTTTGATCCCAGCTGTTTTTAAATGAAACATAGATGTGAAATGCAGCTGTTCATTCAAAGAACACTTTTTCCTTCTTCGTAAAATGCAGCATTTCCCAGTGTTGTCCCAGCCCTGTAGCTCAGCGCAAGGCGAAAATTCCTTCTAAGGTCCTATTTTCATTCCTATTTAATTCTCTAACGAACATTTCTTACTCCAAATGAAGGCAAACTTAGCTTGGGAACAATTAGCAAAGGTGAGATGTGGTCTTTAGGAATGGGGGCAGGATTTAACTGGCTTAGAAAGTGTTTTTTGATCTTGGTGCTTTAGTGCTTTATAAGAAAAGCCAGCCCCAAACTAAACCAAGTGCAATTTTCTGTGTCCAGCTGTGACTTGATGAGGCTTTCCAAAAGCTTGAAGCCCCAGCAGTTGTTCAGAAGTTGTTTTGAGGATCTGTGAGTAAATCAGAAGTTACTGTGAGAAAGTCATGCGCTGCGGAAAATACTGGGGCTAACTATTCAGGAGGGACCAAATTCCATGGCTGACACCCAAGTGTTATTCTGGTACGACCCTAAACAGCATAAGCTGCCTGAGTGGATGCTCTTATGGTAGTCTTCACTGATGGAAAGCGACCAGTAGTGGTTTTGGAGAGGGTTTTTATAGGCCACCAGTGATGTTACAAGCAGTTGTTGATTTTGATTGTTAACCAGCGTGCCAAAACAGTAACTGTTCGCTGCTTTGATTTAAAACAGTGGTGCTGCTTCTGATAAATCAATTGTGTTTGTATTACTGGTCATCCGGGTTTTTTCTTTCTTGCTATTCCTTTTCACTCCCCAAACACACTACAGGGAGGTGAGCAGCACCCATGCTGGGCTAGAAGTTCTGAACTAGCTGAAAACGTGTGAAAAATCCCTCGTCATCTCAATTTCCTGCTCATTGGTGAAACATTTCATAGCTCGTGGGATCTGAGCAAACGAATGGAGGGTTCCCATTGATGTGCTCAAAGTATCCAAATGTTTCAGAGAAATCCCTCGTTATAAAATCTAACATACAGACTCACAGGCTGGTTTGGGTTGGAAGGGACCTGGTAGGAGAAGTTTTCCTCTCCTTTATGTGGTGAGTGTGAGCTCAAGTGCAACCTGGTGCATCACAGAGGTGTGCTTGAAGCAGTTGCGCAGACAGCCAATTATCCAGGATGTGTTGTTTCACTTGTGTTGTTTATTGCTAGTGGGGCTGTGCCAGCTTTAATTCCCCCTGGAGATGGGCTGCTGAAGAAAAAGCCAACAGCTCATCCTCCCTCTTGGATAACTGTAGAACTGGACATGCTCCTCATTACCTTTACATTTAAGCACAGCATGACCATTTGCAGGTGAACATCTCCCTTCACGTGATGTACCTTGGGTCTGTCCCTACACAGATGCGGTTCAAGAAGCAATTTCAAAAGCAGTGTTAGTATTAGTTCCCAAAGGCAGCCTGCTCAGGCACCTACAAGGGCAAAAGGGGCATCATTATCTGTTGAGAGTACCAGCCACACCATGCGTGGCATGGACACTGATGCCACTAGGACTATTGGTTCTCGTATTTCTATGCAAAAGGAAGGTCATAGATTCCTCTGTGATGTAGTAGTACACTACTAACCCCAGTTAACAGCAGCGTAAGTGATCACACTGGATCAAGGCAGATGAAATCATACCTTCAAATTCTTCCAGCTGGGACCCTAAGGCTGGATAACAGGAACACCAGAGCTGCTTCAGGCCTTGAACCAGTGACGGCTTAAAGGTGAAAATCCTACGGTCTTATTCCTAAGGCACCAAAACAGTATCCATTCCTTGCAGCTAGAAGCGTTGAAGGCTGGTCCTATACACGTTGGACATCAGAACGCCCAACACTGACTTCTTTCTCTCTTTGTTGTACATCTCACATGATGGGGGAGCTGCAGTCTCAACCTGCAGAACTATTTTTGGAAGGAAGCTCAGTTCATTAAACCTGCAGCTCTGTTTTGTTAAGGGGAGAGGGAGACAGGGCACTTTGCTACAGTTTATTTGACCTAGTTAAGGAAAATATCAGGTTGCCTCAGGCAGGTAATTAATTTGTACCTACTTCCTCCCTCTCGCGGTGCTTGTGCGCAGCCAGTGTCTTCTGCAGGTGAAGATGATGGGCTTCACGCCTTGCAGGAAGCCTGCCCAGATATGCAGCTGCTGTGTGGTATGTTAGGTAGATCCTATACCTGAAAGGAAAGGCAGCAGGTCTGCAAGAGAGCTCCAGATGGTATTTATTCAAGACCTCAGCAGTTGACTTGGGATGATATAAAGCTTTCCCCGTTGCTTTCTTTTTGGCAGAAGCGCTGCCTTTCCATGTCATTCCCAGACTGTCAGGGCTGGATTCAAGGGTATTTTTGTTGTTAGAGAGCCCTGTCTGCACAGGAGATGCCAAGCAAGTGTCTCCTTGCAAGCTCCTTCTGTGCTGCTCAGCCCTAACTCACCAGGACCAGCAGCCTGGGGAGAAGATGATGGTGTTGGCATCTGTTTCTGTCCCTGTGCTGGGACGGGTTATCATGGGCTCCAAGGTGACACCAACCTCACCAGCTGACGTTAGATTTGAATCTGGACAAGGACATGATACTGACATGTCAGCTCCTCTAAGATAATGGGAATGGGGGATATTCTTTATTCTCCTCCAGTGTTTCTCCAGTGAGACAATCTGGTTCATCTTAAAACTGCAGCATCTTTTATTTTTTTAGTAGAGGATAAGCCAGATTAAACTCAGTTCTTTGATTTATGTGCAAATGAAAAAGAACCTGATGGACATGGAAGGACAAGTAACATTTGTTCTGATGCATGTTTTGATCATTTCAAGTGTCAGTGTTGGGAAGCACGTGGCCGTTTTTCTGGGCTTCAGAGATTTGTGCTTTGGGTAAAAGCATCACTGCTGATGTGAATTGCTGCAGAAGAGAATGGGGGTGGACATAGTGGGATGCATCAGTGAAGACAGGAGCGGACAGATGTCCTGGGGTGGAAGGGCACTACCAAAACCCAGTAAGGAGGGGAGTGATGCACCAAGCCATGATGCTGAGCAGGAAAGCCCAGAGAGCTCTGAGAAACTGCAGCAGAGTTGAGATTCGGATGCAGGTTGGCTCAATAAAGAGTTTTTCTAGCAAAGTGAACCCCAGAACAGGACTTTTCTCGGGGAGGTTCCTGTGCTCTGAACCCAGCTCTGCTGGCAGCAGGCAGGAGGGAAATTCCCAACCTCCCCAGCAATGGGAATGGGAGCCTGCTGAGGCAAGCGCTTTTGCTGGAGGTCGTTTGAGCTCTTTCGGGAGATGATTATTTGCATTTAGTTCTATTAATTTCCTCTCCTAAAATATGCCCCATGGGCCCCAGCATTGTTGTGGCTGTTCAGCCCTGGGTTTTGTTGCAGCCCTTTCACTGCTGGGAGGATGCTGGAGAGTAAAATTCACTAGTTGGACATTGTCACAGTCATGCAACTGAGATTTATGGATCAGTGCTTTTCACTCCGGCTTCTATTACTGGGCTTTTCTTTCCTCCCAACGCCCCCTTCCCAACATCTTTCAGTTGTTTCCAAACAGCTGGCTGGCTGGCGGCACCACCAGTTGGTAGGATGAGGAAAAGAAGTCAGTCAGAGCTTTATAACTCATGAAAATGGCTTGAAAGCTGTGAGGTTTTAAGCATAATATAGTTTGAGATTGAGGGTTGATTACTTATTTAATTATTTAAATTGTATCTCAGGGGGTTAAGGATTTAGGTTGCAACTTTTCTTTGGGCTGTTGCTGTTGAAGAAAGCTGAAACTCTCACCGAGCTCCAGGATCTGGGCCTGTGAGGGAAATAGTGTCAGGATATTCTGGGTAAACTGCTGAGTTTGCAACATTCAGACAGTGAAGCAGTTTAGGCATCTGAAACACTGGGTTGTAATCTGGTTTCTGCTGGTGGGATCACTTTTCTATGTGCCCTGTTAGTGAGATCCTGCAGGATTTTACCCCTGCCTGAATGGAATCAGCCTGGCAGGGAGGAATTATCACATTCAGCATCTTGCTCTGAATATCTGGCAGGAAAGCCTCTGTCATGGAGAGGAAACACTCAAGCATGTAGGTGCACATGTTTATATGTACCAGTATATGTCTGTATACACATTTATCCAAGTCTTTAAGGGATGGGATACTGTGTAATTGTACACACTGGCATACAGCACTGTTTTCCAGTTTATCCCAGTAGGGTGCTGACTTTGGGCAGGTATAAATGGGGACAGACAGTGCAGGTCAGCCCAGAGCGATGCACGCGGGGCTGAGATTCAGCATGTGAAATGAGAAAGCCAGATGCTGTGGTCTTCCATCAGAGAGGATACTTCTTTGGGAGGGCAGAGCATTCAGTTCTGTATTGTAAAGGGCTTTGTAGGTGCTCAGCTCAGCTTGTAAGACGCCTTGGCCCAGGCAGATACGAGTCCAGACCCATGGGTTTTTTGGTCGCAGGGTGATGCCTATAGGACTGTGCCAAACCAGCTTGTGGCTGATGCCGAAACTCCACTTGGAGCACTGTGGTTTTATTTGGGCTGGTTTCAGTGACAGGTAAAGCTATTGGGCTGCGTTAGAATGAACTCACAGTGAACTGCGGGGGTAGGCTCTGCTGAATTGCCTGTTTCATTCAAATCCTTACAGCTGAAAAGAAGCGCGTTGTGTTCAAGTGTCAAGAGGGGCCAGCGCTGAGCAATTCGTGTTGTAGCTCTGCCTTGGTGAAGGCAAGACAGGGAGTAAAGTTAGGACGTTAAAAAGTGGGGCTGAAATTCCTTGTAAACCAGCAAAATGAGTATTTTTCTGTTTCACTTGCAGCAGAAAGCAGGGGTTTGGTTATTTTTTTAGGAAGAAATCTGTTGAAGATGAAAAACACTTAAAAATCTAGGGATTAAATATAAGAAAGCCTCTGCTCATGTGGGAATTACCATAACCCCGTACAGATGGCACAGCTGAAAAACATCCCAGGCATGTGCCTCGGTCTTGATTTACTCTGTGGGTGCTGAGGACGGGTGATGCAGTGCCAAGGACCAGTGTGAAAGGTTATGGGAGAGGTGATCACTGCAGTGAGTTCAGCCCTGCCTACTACGCCACGTGTGCCAGCCTGGCGCATCCTTCCTCCATCCGTACTTGGGTGCTGTGGAGGGGGGTGGAAAAGAAAAACCATGGCTCTGAGGCACATTTGGTAACATTTGCATCTTGTCTCTGTTGGTACACGTCTCCAGGCCAGGAAATGTGCTTTCCTTGGAAGTCTTCATTGAACCGCAGGATCTGATAGCGCAGGGCTGGGCGCCCGGGGTGCAGACTGGGCTCTTGCCACAAAGCCGAAGTAGTGGCAATAATGTGAGTTTGCTTTGTGTTGCTTAAGCATCGCAGAGAGAGGCATTGCAACCCCTCTTTGAAGTGCAGCAAGAAGATTTTAATTGGCCTAATTAGTGCAGGGAAAGAAGGTATAGAATAAGTAGGGTTAAGAGCTGAAAAATGGCTTTTAATTTTGAGTGCTGTGATTTTTGTTCTTGCCTGAAATTACCCATGACTTCTCAGCTGTCAAATACTTGTGCCGTGATGCGGAATGAAGCCATCCGAAATCAGAAGCCACTTGTGAAAATACAAGTCTTAATCTCTGTGCTTAATCCCCTTGTGTGACGCAGATACTGTTGCTCACCCACCCACCAGCTTGCAACCGAACGTCTCTTTAATCCAGGGTGTTTTGAGAGCTGATTTGTGGCAACTATACCCCACTTCAAACCCTTGAAAAGCAGAAACCCACGACCACTTCATCTCTAAGCCCTGCTTCTGGCTTTTGTGCTGGTGATAACCCAGAGCAGCATCGGGGAAGCCTGGGGATTAACATTAATGCTTGTGTAGTGACTTGAAAACAAGGGCTCTGCTCTACAGAGGAGCAGTTGTCTCCTCTAGTAAAAGAAAAAAGGATTAACTCCTTTCCTGAAAGCATATTAGTTTAGCCAAAACAGCATCAATGCACCTCAAACATGTCATGGGTGGTGTAATGAAGTGTGCAAGTGGCTGTGTGACCTGCTGCTCCTTTCTTCAGTCAAGTGTTTCGGGGCTTCTGGAGGCAAAGCTCTTGCTGGCAGCCTTCAGGGAGGTGGGGGTTCAGGCAGTACGTGGAATCAGAAACCACTAGAATATGGGTTTGCATTTAAAAACCAGTAGTAGTAATAATAAAAAGTTAATTGGACCAGGTTTTCTAAGGACCGCTGGTTGAATCCTGATAGGGTGACCTTGGGAAAAGTATATATCCCTCACAGAGCAACCACCTTTTCACTGGAAAATGTATAGTAGTTTTCTTTGACCTTGCCAAGACCTGAGATTTTGGAGAGGGGTTATTTAACATTTGTTAAGGTCTAAGAAATATAGGAGCTCTCCACAAAAGATTGGGTTTGCTGATCTGTGGCATATTTAGCTTTCCCAGGAAACGTAGAGCTAACATTTGCTTTTGGTGTCCTTCTATGACCTCCCCACACACACCACATCGGGCCAACAATATTGCTGCAGAATATTCTTGGTTCTTAATAAATTCTTATCTCCCTGAAGCCTGTGACTGGGCAGAAGAAAGCTTTGCCTTGAAGTCAGGGCTGGTTCAGTCCATGGGGTTTATGTATTTCTAGGTCTCTCCTGGGTTTGCCAGCTGGTTCAAGGCACAGCAGTGTGCAACACAAAACTCTTTCTGTAATAAGGTTATTTAACATCCAGGGGAGGAGAAGAGCTTTTAATCCTTACTAGATCTGGCTGGGCTGGATTCAGACTGGAATTAATAAAACCTTGAGGCATCCAGTTTCATCTGCAGTGCTAATTTAAAGGAAGAAGGGGAGAGAATTCATGGCTAGAAAGGGTGCTGGAGAGCTGCATGGTTGAGAAGTCCAATTTAGGAACTGCAAAATCAACTTCTAGTTTGTGATTCATGAATAGATCACAATTATAACATACACATGCATGGACATTATATATATATGTAGTATGTATTATACATAATATATTATAGCATATGAAATCATAGAATCATTTAGGTTGGAAAAGACTTCTGAGATGAAGTACAACCATGAACTTTGCACTGCCAAGTCCATCATTTGAACCAGGTTCATTTCAGCTTTACCTCTTGTTATATATAATGCATATTATTACATCTGATATAATATCATTATACATAACATGTAATTTATAGTGTCTGTAACTCATTATACATACATAAGTATACATGCATAAAATCATATATATAATGCATATGGACTCCTGAGGTGAGCCCCTGGCTCTGAGAAGAAACCAAGACTGGTGGCAAGATCCATGGTCCCAGGCAGCACCCTCAGCACTGTTTATTTTGGACATCTCTTGTCATGTTACGTATCTAAACCCTGTTTATAGCAGTGTCTTTGAACAGCCTTGCAGTTCCTTATTTTTAGATGGGGTGCGTTACGGTAAGGGCAAGGATTTATGGTTGTGGCCAAAAAGAAGTGTCCTGAATGGCACCCGAGCCATGGTGGAAAGGATGAAATCAGACCCCATCTTGGCTTTAAAACAAACAAAAAGTGGTGTGGCAGTGCAAAATAGAAAGGGGTTTGCAGGACCTAGCTCCTGTCCAGATGGTGCACTGCAGGGTCAGTCCCTCCCTGTGAGGAGCAGTGATTTAAATCTGCATAGCAGGCTGTAACTGTAGAAATAAAATGATTTTAATTTCTGGAATCATTACCATTATGTCATATCAATTCTGTGTAGAACAATCAACATCTGAATCTGATGGGACATTCTGCAGTTGCTATTGGTAACGTTCACTGCTCCTTCTAAAAACACAGAGTCTGGGGGAAGGATGTCAGTGCTGAAAGCTGAGTGGTTAGCACAGAATTGCTGTTTATTTTCCAGGATGCATTTTATTTGGGGGATCATTTAAGGATAATAACAGACAGTGATTGATCAGGGTCAGAGTGGCTCCATCTGGCTTAGGAATCTGTCTCGTTTGCTCTGCCTTTCCAGGTAGTTTTCCTGGTTAATGTTAAGGAGCTGATTTCTATCCTTAAAATAGAATATTTTATTTGTGAAAATGCCTCAAAATCCCCCGTGATTTCAGCATGGATACATGTTAGTGATGCGCTAACATTGCTAATTGCAAACTTCTCCTCTTAACAGCCTTTTTTGCATGCATTATGTTTTTTATGAATCCTTAAAAGACTTCTTTTCTAACGTCTTATGGCATAAATGACTCATCTCACCTGACATGAATAGTGAGAAAATCGGAGCCTGCTCCTTTTTTTCCTGCCTCCTTTTCTTCTGATTTCAGAATGCATAATTTCTCTGCTGCGCTTAAAGCCTCATCATCCTTTCAACTGCTTCATAAGAATACGAAAAAACAACCCAAAACACTGTCAGGTGGGGAAGAGTAGGGTGATGAAGGACAACACGGGGGGGTCCTTTTAGTTCTTAGAGGCTGGTTGAGGGGTCTAAGGTCAGGTTTTGGGGCATGTTGTGCTTAGTATTCATGCATTTTCCTGCCGCACACCCCTTTACTTCTTATTTGCATTTCAGTCACCTGCCAAAACAGGACAGGGCTGAAATGAAATGATAAAGCCTCTGAATTAATCACTATAGATCAGGTTTTCTACACGAGCCTTTTGCAACAGCGCGATGTCCTCAGCTCTGCTGCGGGTGACAACAGCACCTTCCCTGTGGGATGACGCTGCTGGTGTGAAACCATCAGATGCCCAAAGGATGCTATGGGGAGTCAGCAAGTTTCAAGTTTCTTTGCCTTCCTCTCATAAGTGCCTCAAAATTATTCCCAGCCTGTCGAAATGTTGCCCTTTGCTGACAAAGGCTCATTTAGAGAGGAATGTTCTTTGGAATATTCATAGCAAGGCTGTTGCCAGTCAGTGCTTTACAGAAGTGCTGCTGGGGTCTATGTGTGCTGGTTTTGGGACCAGGGGGTGTGTTATGAAAGCGTGTGCGGGGGAAATGCAGCTCTTTGGGCACTGCTGGGCTTCATCCCCTGTGCAAGCAGGAAGGTTTTACAAGTCTCCTCACCCCCAGGCTGCTGTCATTGCAGGGTGCAATGACTTTGAAGCAGGTTTTTATTGCAATATGAAATGTATTTCTGGAGCATGGCTCAATCATCATCTTGGCTTTCATGTTCTCCCACAAGCGCAGGGCTTGGAAAATCCACTTGGCATCTTCAGGTCCAAAAAGGAAAGTGAAGGTACCAATGCTGATGTGCTCCCAGCAGGTTTTTACTTTTATGGGTGCTGCTGCATGTAATAATAGAATCGGAGAATGGTTTGGGTTGGAAGAGACCTTCAGATATCCTCTAGGCCATGGGCAGGGACATTTTCCACTAGATTAGGTTGCTCAAGGCCACATAATCATACCTGTGAGCAAGTCTTGCAAAGATCTTTCCCTGTGATGGCAGATACTGGGAGCAGGAGCTACCAGGATGCTGTTGTTGGAGCCTTAAGCCCTCCACAGGCAGGAAGAGGGATGGACATTTAGCAGGAGGGATCCCTGCATAGGAATGATTACTATTTCACCTATTTGCAGAGCTATCAGTGATTAAGAATGTTACTGATGGCAAGTTATTTATAAATGTTTAAAGCATTGGGTCTGCTTGCGTTAAAGCACTCTCTTTTATTCCCACTGCTCCTGGATATGTCACACTGAATTTATGCTTGCGGTGGCGTCAGCGGCTTTCCTCTAGTAATATTGCTCTACCTGTTCATACAGTTTTCCATGGAAGCATGCCAAATGCTGTGCTGTTCTGACCCCCTTATTTGCTCCTTTGCTTTGCACTTGTTAATGAAGTGTATCCTTTCAGCTTATTAATAAAGCTGCAATGAGTAGTACCAGCATCTCCAACAGCAGCAACACCAGGTCCAAATTAAAGGTTTTGAGGTGGAAATTGTGTTATCATCCATTCTTTATATGGAAACAGAGCTGTAAGGAGGAGGACAGTGGCCTCTGTAAGGTCGAATGAGCACTGAGGCTTCGGGAACATGGATTTACAACCACTGAGCTGGGATTCTGAGTGTCAGACATGGCTTGCACTGTGCAAATACACTCATTTGAATGCACTGCTTGTGGGGAAGGACTCTCGCCCTCTTGTGCTTCTTATTTCAGTCTCCTGAGTGAACAGACATTACAGTGATCTTAGTAGTAGAGTTGCATGTCTTCACCTCAGAGGACTGATGTGCTCCAGTTGCCCTGGCATCACCTTGGCATTGATGAAATGGGGTTACTTTGCCATCAAGTGCTTAACTGGGAGTTGCTTTTCCCCCTGATGTTGAGCTGCAGGTAGCTTTTTTTACCCTTCAGTTTATTTAATGTAAGATGAAGACACCCACAGAAACACTTCCCTCTTCCCATTTAGTCAAGTGGTCCCAGGTCAGGTGTGTAGCAAATTGTTGGCTTGTGTGATGACTTTCACCAACTTGATTGCAGATACTATGCTCAATTAAATGATTTTGTGGTAGTAAATAATGCGGACGGAAAGCAAGCAAGATGTTCGCTGACCCCTGCAATGGATTCTGTCTTGTTTCCAATAGACTCATGTCTTGAGGTCTCCTGGCTTTCTAACTAAATTAAAAAAAGGTTTCAGAGTGAGCTACTTATTAGGCATCAGAGACTCTACATTGGACAGAGCTATTACGAATGCCCCGATATTGCGGGACAAGCTTTGACTAGCTTTCCATACCTATTAGACATCAGAGAATCTACACGGGAGGGGATGCTTCATTGAAGAGTGTATTTTCTGCTGCCTAATAAATGCAAATAAAGCTTTTTGGCAGGTTAGGGCATGCAAAATATTGCTCTCCCCCTGAATTAGTGATCTTAAGAAATTACTGCAGGTATTTAGTGGGGTCCAAGATAGGATCGCTCTTCTTTGCCTCTTGCCCTGTTCCCATGAAGTTAGTAGCAAAGTCTCAATTTGAGCTGCTGTCTTCTGGTCTGATGTGATAATAATGAACTTGGTGGTTGGGGAGTTAAGGGGAATATGTGGGTAGGAAGACAAGTGTATTCAGAAATCAAGGATTGGCGGAGGATGAGGTGGGACGTTGAGCAGAGCTATGCAAGACTGGGCTTCATCCCCTCTCCTCTTCACAGAATCACTTTGTGCAAGTCAACAGTAGAATAACTTATGGAAAATTTGGGAACTTGGGACACAGATGCAGAGCATTTCTTTGCACTGTTTTACAGCGTGTTTTATGGTTAGAAGCTATGGAAGAGCTTAAGTTAAAGTAATTGAAGCTACTTGTAGGGAGTAAGCCATGACAGAGTGAGGAATGCAGACCTGACCATTAAGCATCTACAGAAAAGCCAAGAGCAGTAACTACTGAATATGCAAATAGTGAAATGGCCTGTATCCCCTCATGTTGGGGGCTACCTGTTCTGGGGTGAGGGGAGAAGGTACATGAAGGAGTGATGAGCAGAGGGGTGAGAGCTCTGCTGCATCTGCTCTTGCTTTTTTAATATGGAGAGTAATGAAGGAAGACGATAGTGGGGTATTTACCTGCCTTAGTTTTCCTAATTAACTCCTGCCTAATGAAAGGAGCAAGATAATTTTGTTTCTCACTCTTTGGGTGGATAATAATGTAAGCAGCAGGTCCTGGCTGCTAGAAGGAAGGAATCAAGAGCCTGTTGGTTGCAATCCCACTGTGATCCAGTGCTAGCCTGGAGGATTAGGCTAGTTTTTGGGAGAACTGGAGTAAAACCAAGGAAAACTTCACATTGCCTCAAACCAGGCAGCAGGCTAGAAAAGCCTGGCAGAGTTTGTGTCTCTTGAAAGCACGTGGTGTCACCCGAGTTGTGGGCAACTTGACACGTGGAGTCAAGAGCTGGTAAAATGTTCAACATCCCAGCTTTGACATGCAGTAAAACACCTCCAGTGTTTAATGGGGGGTGGGAAAAGTGTCAGTTTGCAAAACTTGGAGTTGTTTTTCTCACTGAAATGATCAACTGCTGTGAAATGTCTTTAAAGTCTGAGTACCATCAAGGGTTTGCCATGTTTGAAATCAAACAACCCTGATGAACTTTCGCTACCTGCTCAACCTTGTGACTGATTGGTGTCACAGGGAGTGGGTGAAGAGCCGTAGGGTTCGCCTCTTCTGGGTCAAGTAGAAAGTTTCATAGTCATAGAATGGTTTGGGTTGGAAGGGACCTTAAACCTCATCCAGTTCCAGCCTTTGCCATGGGCAGGGACACCTTCAGCTAAAAAGTGTCCATTTGCAGTGATGAATTAACTATTTATTAATTTACTCAGGAGGATTTGAGCGTCTGATGCAATTAGCTGTGCCAAGGTCTCTCAGAAGAGCTGCCAGTCTAGGACATAAGGTCTGGGAGCCTCTGAGGGTGCCAAGCTTTATCAGACAAAATTAGCAACTTGTTCTCACAACCTGGACAGCAAAACCCTTTTATTCCTTTGCTTTTCTCTTTTTTTTTTACTAGAGGACTGACTCTAATTAAAGAAGTGCATCCTCATGTGCTGGAGAATGAGCAATCATTATGGGAAGAGGTTTTGGATTAGCACAGCCTCCAAAATGTGATGCTGAGTGGGTTTTGCTGGGACAGAGTGTAATTGAATGGTTTATATAAAGGGGCAGGATGGTCTTACAAGGAAAGGTTTTGGGACCCCAAAAGGCTGTACCCTCATCCCTTGCCAGGACTTGGGATACCTTGGCTGCATGGAGCCTGGCCCATGAGTGCCTCTTGTAGAAGAGAAGAAGCCACTTGATGGGTTTACTGACAAGGAACAATTGAGTTTTGTGTGTCATAATGTACCTCCAATGATGAGTTCTGCATCAGCGGAGCAGGGATGAAGAGTGAGGATTTGTCTTGTCTTATCTATGATCATAGAATTGTAGGATAGTTTGGGTTGGAAGGAACCTTCAAAGGTTATCTAGGCTAAACCCCTGAAATGAGTAGGGGCATCTTCCACTATATCAGGTTGCCCAGGACCACATCCAGCCTGGCCTTGAATGTCTCCAGGGATGGTGCATCCACCACCCCCCTGGGCAACCTGTGCCAGTGTTTTACCATACTCACTGTAAAAAAATTCTTCCTCGCAACCAGCCTGAATCTTCCCTCTTTGAGTTTATAACCATCACCCTATCACAACAGGCCATGCTAAATAGACTCTCCCCATCTTTCTTATAGGCCCCTTTTAGGAACTGAGAGCTGCAATAAGGTCTTCCCGGAATCTTCTCTTCTCCGGGCTAAACAAGCCCAACTCTCTCATCCTTTCCTCAGTGATGCTGAGTATGCCAGTCAGCTCTGCACTTGGGTTTCCACATCAGTCAAAAGTCTATGAGGGCACTAATGTAGGGATGGAAACCCCCTCCAGGTGACTGCAGTCTGTTCCACAGGCATTGCCATTTGTCCCTTACCCATTGGGTTGGGAGCCACATCCCTCATCTTACTGCTGTGTCTTCTGGAGGGGCTGGCTAACACGTCTCATTGTAAGCGAGCAAGACAAGCACCCGAACCCCAGCTCTGCAGGAGTAGTTGGTGCCTGTCCTGCTTTAGCCTGGCGGCTGCCAGCAGCTGTGTGTGCCAGGCGCTTTGCCATACTGTGCCAGCAGCACAGGATGTACCTGACTGCAGCCATCCTTCCTCTGCATTTCGCTGGGGTTATTTTGGTTTTTCTCATTCCTTTCACTTTCCCATAAAACTTTTCCTCCTTTCCTGGTGACAGCAAATTGAATCCTCAGCGCCAAAGGCTCTGGCAGATGTAGGCTCCAGGACGCTTCAGGTTTTCTCCTCCTGCTACTCAAATACATTAAAATAAAGGGTAGAAAAGGGTGAATTAGGTCTGTAGGGCTTCGGTGTCCAAAACTGTCAGTTTTGACTGGTAGAAGAATTTTACATTGAAGAAAGGAACTCCTGACTTTCCAGTTTATCCTGGCTGTGGCCCTAAACTCGTGCTCAGTTTTCCCACTATTCTGTTCATCCTCTCACATTGTTAAAGCTGGCTTGGGGCAGACTCGAGCTCCTGCACATGAAATCAGATCCTCACGTATTCCCTCCCAGTGAGGGACCCGAGCAAGGTGTCTGGTGTCCCAGGGCAATCCGCCTCTCCTTTTCTTCCAGCCTTTCCAGCTTTCCAATTGCCGCCCAGGGGCCCTTCCCGGCCAGCCGGGGCTGTCCCGTGCTGGGATGCAGCTCAGCAGCTGGGATGATTCACCAGCTGGAACCATCCTCACTGTGAAGGGCGAGAGATTTAGAGGCTGTTTAAGGATCTGTTTCCTACTGAAGTTTGTCTAAAAGGACAAACCATCGCCAGGCTGCAAAACAGGCAGAGGGGAGCTCGGATGCTCTATGTTTCAGACCGGAGAGGGGAAACCAGCTCATCCCCTGTTCTGAGGAGTACAGCCCTGGCTCCCATGGGTCACCACAAGCTGTCATCTTCTGGGGGGCTGATGGGAAAGGTGACTGTGATAAAGCCACATAAGTTGGAAAAGTCCTTTAAGATCATCACGTCCAACCTGTGGTTATCCCCTTCTAATGAGGACCGGCTGCGAGCATCACCCTGTGTTTTCCATGCATGCAGATATGCATGGATTGAGCAGCACCCCAGAAAAAACCAACTCCTCTTTGTGTCACAGGGTCTCGGGCCGTGTTGGGTATAAGGGGAGCAGGGTGAAGCCTTCTGGTTTCCCACCCTGTGCATCGACAGGTTGCTGAGCTGCTTTTAGAGTCATTGCTTTTGCCGTTTGTTATTGGAAGTTTGTTTCCTTCTTCTCCACAATGTTTTCTACCTGTGCCTCACTCCTTGCATAAGCAACCAATGGATTTGTTGAGTGTGTTTATTCATCGTGTTCGGAATAGAAATATCCCCTTTTATAGGGTTTCCAAACCACTCGCTGCCCATGGGTGCTGTCACTGTGCCTGAGCTTGGCCACAGAGAGCCCTCATCTCCTGCTCCCTTCCCTGGGCTGACTCCATCCATCTCTCCCTCCTCTAAACACATCTATTTCCTCCTTTCCCATTGAAGTGTTGGACAATTATTACTACTGTCCTGCCATTACTGGTTTTGTTTCTCCATCTGCCTGTCATTTTTGTAGAAGCCGTGCTGGTTTTAATTAATGGGAAGTTGTTGTTGTATTTGCTGCTCAACACTCTTTATTTCTTTGCAAATGGTTTTGATTTCTTCTCTTAGTGAGCCATTTCAAGCCAGCCTTTTCCAGCACAAACCCCACTCAGTTTAAGGTAGTAGTTTTTTGGGGCTAAGCATGAGCACTTTTCACTCAGCCTTGGCAATAAATGTCTTTATTTTGCTTTTGGCTTGTTCAGCTGCCTGAGGGTGAGAAACTCTGTGTGGGTTAGCATTGAACCAGCAGCAAGAGCTGTGTTTTGGGGCCTTTAGATTTTGCCTGGAGGACTGCTTGTGCAAGCTGGTCACTCTTCAAGCCCTGCTGTGGGCATGGTTGGGGAGCAGGACGCTGTTGCTGGATCCCCATACCGGACACCTCCGCTGCGACCTGGCTCCATCCCTGCCCTCCTTCATATGTTAGAGCCTGGGGAAGATGCTCCCTGGCAATCACCTTAAGGAGATGCAGTCATCTGGGGTTTAATCCTGCCCAAAGCACCTTGTTCTACACCCGGTTTCATACCCTAGTGCAGGATGAAGTCATTGAATTGAAGGTTGGATGCTTTTCACCAGGTACCTCTGTGGCTTTGCCCAGGGCATGATGGGGTTGGTGTTTCATTAATCCCTGCAGGAACTGGCTGCAGCCAAAGGGTGCCCAGACCCCTGTGCCCACCTGCTCTTACTGAAGCCCTTGAGCTGAAGGTGCTTAGTGAGTGCTTGGTTCGTCAGTCCCAGGCTGTGAACTGGGTCTGTTGTGAAAGTGGCAACTAGCCACAGATATTTCTGCTCTTGTCCAGGATCCGAGTCATTAATTTCCACGCTTACGTGAAGCAGAGCTCATTATTGCAACATTTAATGAAGTCGTAAGCCAAAACAAAATATTGACAAGAAAATTGTTTCAATACTAAAGGAAAAACTGTAGCACATTGTTAGGGATGAAGTTTTCTACAGCTTCACTTAAATGCTTGCTTAACTCTTCTGTATCGTGACTTTTCTACATAGTCCTTATCTCTTTGCCTTGGCTCCTGCGTGGAGGTAGGCATTTTCTTGTCTTGCACTTGCTTTGGGAATAGATCCTTTAATATTAGATGCCAGAGAGGGCACTTTTCATTAGGGACTGTAGTGACAGGACAAGGGGTGATGGGTTTACACTTCAACAGGGGAGATTTAGGCTGGTTATAAAGTTCTTCCCTGTGAGGGTGCTGAGGCGCTGGCACAGGGTGCCCAGAGAAGCTGTGGCTGCCCCATCCCTGGCAG
>WYDI02038335.1:0-14600 GCA_009867235.2 Psittacus erithacus | reverse complement strand
TAATATATATGATGTATATTAATATAATATATATTTTATAGATTTTGGGGTCTGACCACAACTTTAATAATAGGAAGTGGCTGTTTTTTTTGTCAACTATCTTTTCTTATTGTTAGGTTGAAGTCATTCTGAGGAAAGAAGTAAATTACTGCCATGTTAAATAATCTGGCCTTAGTGATTCTGTAGGAGCAAACACATTTGTGTCTAGAAAAAAGCATACCTCAGATCATTTGGAAGGAGTGGCTAGTACATGTCGGGGCAGTAGTGTTTCCAGGCATCTTATTCTGCTATGCTCCCTCCAGTATTCTAACAATACTGTGATTAGATGCTATTAAATTGCTTTGTGGTATCTGTCTCTCCTTGCAAGTTGCTTTGGGAGATATGATGACTTCTTTCAGTTTGCACTGATGTTATTCTGTATCCTTCCTCTTGCAGTGCATGCTAGAATCATCTACAAAATCCTGTTGTTTGGCAGCTGAATATGACCTTCTGACTGAAAGTGCTAGTAGTTTGAGCTGTCTTTTACAGGATTATCTTGATGTTTGTAGTAGTGCAATTATACAGATTATTAGTACAGCAAGGCTATTAAGGCATATTTTACCTCCAGTAAATGTTTTTGTTAATTTCTCTCTGAATTTCACTGACAGTAAGAAGCTCAGTATTTATTGAGATACTGTTCTACGTGTACAGGAAAAAAAAATAAAATTTATCCATCCGGTTAATCCCATCATGATGTGACTTGCTCTTAAAAGTGGTGTTCTCTTTGATGTTTTGGTGTGATGATAAATGATCAGTTTTTTGCAAATCTGTGAAAGGCATGAAAAAAGTTGAAGTTTGCATAATTGATACTTGAAACAGTGTGATTATCTCTTTTAAGATTATCTCTGTATCAGTGATTAAATACTGTGCTGCAATTTCAAGTTCATAGTGGAAAATACATCTTCGGCTGTTTTCCTGTATTTTGAAGGGAAGAGGTGTCATATGTTGGCTTAATTTTTGATTAGTTTGTCTTTACATAAAATAAAGAATAAAGATTTGTCTTTCTGTGTGATCATCTTACTATGTTCTTTTAGTTCTGTCGTGAATTGGTCTGAGAAATAATTAAACTTTACTGGGTTTTTTTTTGTTTGTTTTGTTGTTTTTTGTTTTTGTTGTTTTTTTTTTTTTTACAGGGTCAACTTTCTATATTGCAAGAAAAAATAGATCACTTAGAGCGCCTGTTGGCAGAAAATAATGAGATTATTTCAAATATACGAGATTCTGTGATTAATCTGAGTGAATCAGTAAAGGATGGGCAAAAAAATCCAGAGGCTGTAAACTTCAGTCAAGGATCTGTCTCTGAGTTCTTTCCTTCTTCTTCAGTTTTGCTTGCAGTTGATTCTGAGGATTGTTTATTTGCTTCAAAAAGTGGAAGTCATGGTTCAGATGTACAGGTAAGCAGTATGTCTTTCTCTCCTCTTCTACTGAAGTCCTCCCTGTCATTACTTTTTAATTCTGAAAACATCTGATTACTAGTAAAAGCTTGGTACTGAGCTCCTAATCTAAGACATAATATAATTGTTCACATGACTGTTGTGTTTAACAGGTGTTTTGAAATTTTTTCTTTTTAAGTTTTTTAAATTGTTTAGAAATTGATCAGTGATTATGAAGACCCAATGTTCCAGAAAGTGTAAGAGTTCTTAAAAAAAATAATCACTCAAAAAACAAACAGCCCCCCCCCAAAAAAAAACCACAACAAAAAAACTTCTAACAAAACAGTGATTAATTATACTCAGATTATTGTCCAGTACTGTCAGAAGTTCTTTGGAAACGATTTGAAAGTCTCCTTCAGCTTCCCTGAATTGTTCTGTAATTGATGACGAATAAACTGGAAATTGTGGATGGCTTTGATTTAAATAGGTTTTACCAGAGGTATGTGTGTAGATGGGTCTTGATGGGGAGCTATAGAATGTTCAATCTCAGGTACTGTGTTCCCTTTTGAATGCCATTTCTGTATTTGAGCATTCTTGTGTGTCTGCTGTTTGTATAGGTACTTTGGT
Source organism: Psittacus erithacus (assembly GCA_009867235.2). Lineage (NCBI taxonomy): Eukaryota > Metazoa > Chordata > Aves > Psittaciformes > Psittacidae > Psittacus > Psittacus erithacus. Next base: position 12,561 of record WYDI02038335.1, on the reverse strand, counting down.
CAGAAAGGAAGAACTTATGCCATGTTGACTGGTTGGCATGAACTGGAGAGGTTGGAGATTTTAAAGTCAGACACTTCAAGTTGAATTTATTTTGTGTTCTGGTGATGCTTGCAAGTTTATGAACTCTTGAATATTCATTTTTAAATGGAGTGTTTCAGGAGCACTGAGAATATGGTCTGAAGTTTGTGATCTGTACTGTTTTGGGGAGTCTTGTGGGAGTACTGTAAGTATTCATAGTACTCTAAAGCAAAGATTAGATTTTGAAGCCCAGCTTTCTCATTCTAGAAATGCAGGTATTTCTGTTGCAGGAGAAAGACAGTGGACTCGAGTAAGTACACACATTAGAACAGCTGTAACCTCTGATGCATTGTTCATAATGGCTTTAGCTCTTCAGGGATAGCCACCATCTTAAAGGGAAAATAGGCCTTTTTTGTCCGTGTTTCTAATATACATTAAGACTTCTGTGCTGGAAAGTTAAAGCATGTGAAACTATGATTATGTGTTTTCAAATTACTGGATTGTTAACAGGTATTCTGTGTACAGTTTGATACCATATTAAGTTTTGTGCTTTTCTAGGTGCATTAGAAATAAGTTAGAACAAACATGAATTATGAATTTTGGGGAAATGTGTTGGCTTAAATTCTTGGGCATGTTAACCTTTTATGAATGGAAAGCAAAACGTAATTGCTTAAAACGTTCTCAAGTTTAGCTTCACATTTGCAGAATGTCAGAACATACACTTACGTACCTAATGGTAGGCTGTAGTAGCTAAACTGCTTTTGAACAATTTTGTTTACTTTTAAGAGTATATGTGTGTGCCTAAAGGTAACAAACGTGGCAGGGAATATTCTTAATACTGTTCCACTAATCACACTTTCTTTCATTGCCTTGCTATAGGGAGGGAAGGTGTGCTTCTCTAATGCTTTTCATGTCATTGTGTCAGTACTGTGTACTCAGAAGGTTATCCACCATCGTCATTAAATCACATTAACACTGCTTCTGTATGCAGTTTCTCATCATTCAAATCTGGCCTGCATTTCAGTTATGGAATCTGAGATGCTGACTTCAGCAGAATTCCTGTAATACCACATTACCAAGCTGATCTAAATTACTGTATTCGAATATAGTTTTACTATTTAATACTTTGCCAAGCCTGATAAATTACCTGAGCTTGCAAGCTTGCAGAATACATTTTGTTCTAGGCTTTTTTTTTTGGTTTTGTTTGTTTTTTTTATGGAGACAAAGAAATTGAATAGATTTTTCAGAGCATTGGTTTTTTAAAATTACATTTTAAATTCTAAACCAGCTTATAAATGTTAATTATGTGGTGTTCATAAATGTTAACTTAAACCCACAGATATGGAACTTACTTTTCCTGTGTTTGTCTTTTAAGCAGGTGTATGAGTATGAAATGAGACTGGAAAGAAGTAAGAGTTGAGACATAGTGTATAGTTGAGATGTAGTTTTTGGATAAAAATCACTTTAGAGATTTTTAAGAGGCTTTACTGAATAAATTATAGGAGTTCATTATACTCTTTATAGTCAGAAATATTACTAGGATTTGTTACTCAGAGATGTTGTGGTTTGTGGTTTGTTGTTTGGTTTTTTTTTTTATTTCATAAGCTGGGCAAAACAAGTTATTAATAATATGAGACTGAGAAGATACTTGGGTAAGATAGCTAAAGGATGTTTTTCGTCAAGAAAACACCACCTTTACTGTCAGTGTTTGTAAGTAGTTAGGAAATTGTAGTAGAGCTGGCTGCTAAAATTAATGCTGAATGGAGAATTGATATAATTCAAACTAAATGGAAGACTAATATGTGCATTTTTCAAAAGATGAATGTGGAGCTAGGTAATAAAACCAACAAAATGAAGAACTCTGAATTAGATAAGGTTATGACCTGACACTTTTCTAGGTCAGTAGTTCAAGAAGTAACTGGAATTTATGCTCAAAGAAGATAGAATTCTCAACAGCCATCACACTGACATGGAAGGTCTTTTAACTGATATAGTGAGATTTCTCTTGCCCTTTCAGCTACTGAAGCATCTAACATTGTTCTTAGTAATGTTGCTCCTTTTAAAATAAGGCATGAGTCACTCTTTAAAAAGTGGCCTGATGAGGCGCAAACTATGCTTTTATTTTTTCCTCTGCAGTGGCTTAGGTTTCATTGGTGTAAATATTGTGATGTTTGCCCAAGAGTTGCGTTACTTCAGCAGTTTGAGTCCCTTGGTAGAGAGGAAGAATGATCCCATATAGAGAAAAAGACAACTGATAAGTTTTCAAATGTTTTAATTGAGCAGCTTTATAACAACATGACTGTTTTCTGAAGCAGCCGTAATTAAGACAGGCAGCACGCTTTTTTGAATTTCTGTTTATCTACTATTTTTACGAAGTCCTTGCTTATAAATGTTTTATCCTTAGAAATAAAAGGAAAAATACTGGAAAATACTTGTGTTTAACCTTTTGCTAATTCCAGTAGAAGTTTGAGTCCTATTTTTATTTTTTTCCCCCTAACTGCTTTTGATTAACATTCAAATCACAAAATGTTGGAATGGTTGAGGTTGGGAGAGACCTCTGAAGGTCATCTGGTCTAACTCCTAACTGCTTGCTCAAGAAGGGCCACTTACCTAGGGCTGTTACCAGAAGGCTTTTCAGTATCTCCAAGGATGGAGATTGTACAGCCTCTCTGGACAGCCTGTGTCAGTGCTCAGTCACCCTTACAGGGGCAGTGTTCCCTGATGTTCAGCAGGAACTTCTTGTGTTAAAACACAGAAAGTTTGTGGCCATTGCCTCTTGTATTTTCATTGGGCACCATTGAAAAGACCGTGGCTCCTCCTTCTCTGCACTCTTCCTTCAGGTATTTGTACACATGGATAAGATCCCTGAAAGCCTTCTCTAAGGTAAACAGTTTAAGCTTTTTCAGCCTTTCTTCATGTGAGAGCTGCTCCAGTCTCTTCATCATCTTAGTGACCCTTTGTTGGGCTCTGTCAAGTATGTCCATGTCTGTTGTACTGGGAAGATTGGAGCTGGTCACAGAACTGCAGGTGTGGCCTCACCAGTATTGAGTAAAGGGGAAGGACTCTTTGACTTGCTGGTAGCCCTTCTTAATGCCAGCCCAGGATACCATTGGCTTTCTTTGCTGCAAGGACACATTGTTGTGTGTTGTTATGTTCAATTTGGTGTCCACCAGGATTCCGAGGTCCTGTTCTGCCAAGCTGCTTCCCAGCTGGGCAGCCCCCAGCATGTCCTGGTGTTCCTCCCTACCTGCAGTACTTTACTCTTCGCCTTGTTGAACTACATGAGGTTCCTCTGGACCCCTTTCTCCAGCCTGTCCAGGTCTCTCTGGATGACAGCACAACCTTCTTGTGTACCAGCCTCTCTTCCCAGTTTGGTGTCATCTGCAGACTTGCTGACGGTGGACTCTGCCCATCATCAGATCATTAATGAAGATGTTAGGCTAGCAAACCCTGAGCTTACCACTGATTGCTAGCCTCTGCCTAGACTTCATGCTACTGATCACCATTCTCTGGGTTTGGCTCTTCAGCTGTTTTTGGCCCATCTCATTGTTTGCTCAGTGGTGAAGGCCTTACAGAAGTTATGATAGACAACATCCATTGCTCTCCACTCATCTGTGAGGCCAGTCATTTCATTGTAGAAGTTTCTCAAGTTAGTCAAGCATGACATGCCCTTGCTGAATCTGTGCTGACTACTCCTGATGACTTTTCTTGTCCTTCATATGCTTGAAATTGGTTTCCAGGGTAAGCTGCTCCCTCACCTTCCTAAGGATGAAGGTGAAGCTGACCAGGTTTAGTTCCCTGAGTCCTCCTCCTTCTTGCAGTTCTTGAAGATGAAAATGTCATTGCTTTCCTACAGTCCTTGGGCAACTTGCCTAAACACTGATTGTTCAAAAACTCTTGAGAGTGGCCTTTGAGTGACATCTGCCAGCTTCCTCAGTAGTTGTGGGTGCATCCCATCAGGGCCCATGGCCCTGCACATTCATAATGTGCAGTTTGTTTAAATATTCCCTGGCCTGGCCCTTTTCCACCAAGGGCACATCTTCCTTGCTCCAAACTTTTCTCCCTGGGGCCTGGGATGCCTGAAGGCCAGTAAAGACTGGGGCAAGGGAGACATTAAATACCTCAGCCTCTTCCTCATCCTTTGTCACTATGTATCCCTCTGCATCCAAAACACTATGGAGATTGTCATTACCTCCCCTTGCTAATATAGTTGTAGAAATAGTTTTTGTCTTTCACAGTCTGCCAGTAGCCAGATTAAGTTCCATTCAGGCTTTAGCTCTTCTGATTTTCTCCATGCATAACCTCATGACATCCTTGTAGTCTCCCGAGTTGCCTGTCCTTCTTCTAAAGGTCAGAAACTCTCCTGTTTCTCCTGAGTTCCAGCCAAAGCTGGAAAGTTCCTGGAAAGTTCAGCCAGGTCAGTGGCCTTTGCCCCTGGCTCATCTTTGAGCACATGGGCATGACCTGCTCTTGCACCTCCATGATTTCCTTCTTGAAGAATGTCCATCCTTCCTGGACTCCTTTGACCTTCAGGGCTGCCTCCCAAGGGACTCTGTCAACCAGTTTCCTAACCAGGCCAAGGTCTGCCCTTTGGAAGTCCAGGGTAGAAGTTCTGCTGAGTCCCCTCCTTTGCCAGGAGTTGAAAACTGTCATTTTGTCATTGCTATGCCCAAGACAGCTGCCAACCATCACATCACCAGCAAGTCCTTCTGTGTTTAAAAACAACAGGTCCACTGGGACATCTCCCTTGATCGGTTTACTCACCAGGTGTGTAAGGATGTTATCTTCCACACATTCCAGGAACCTCTAAGACTGTTTCCTCTCTCTGTTATCGTATGCCCAGCAGATATCTGGTAAGTTGAAGTCCTCTTTGGGAACAAAGGCTAGTGATTGTGAGACTTCTCCCAGCTGGTTACAGAATATTTTGTCTGCCTCTTCATCATGGTTGGGTGATCGGTATGACTCCCTCCATGATATCTGCCTTGTTGACCTTTCCCATGATTCTTACCCATGAACATACAAACCTTTTCTCACCATTGTCAAGCTTTAGACAGTAAAAGCACTCTTCAACATACAGGGCTCCCCCATTGCCTCTCCTTCCTTGCTGATCCCTTCTGAAGAGTTTATAGCCATGTGTTGCAGCATTCCAGTCGTGTGAGTCATCTCACCATGTTTCTGTGGTTGCAGTTGCATTATAGTTTTCCAGCTGCACAGTTGCTTCCAGTTCCTCCTCTGGTTTGTTGCTTATGCTGCCATGTTATTGATACAGATGCACTTCAGTTGGACTATTGATCCCATCCCCTTTTTGAGGGTGAACTGTCACCAAAAGTTGGGGGAATGAAACTTGACACTAGCGTAGTATTAAGAAGCAGGCACTTCCTTATTCCAGCGCTGGATGTCAGGCGGAATTTCCACAAATCAGGCACACCCAATGTCAATTTCATCTTTACATTTATACACAAAAGTTACAAGATAGTACACTCCCAGTTACACTGATTGGTTAGTGATTTACATACAGTTATAATACCTGCAGTGTCATTCTCTTCTGCTGCTGTGCTTGTGCGGGGGGAGATTCTTCTCGATCTGTGTCTTTTTTTATAATGAAGGCAGTTTACTGTAGGTCACATTAAAAGTAGGTTTTGTTGCCAAGTTGGCTGGCTGGATTTCTACATTACCAGGTTGTCAAATAACTCATCCTATGTACAATAAACCTTAGGTGCTTTGGTTATGCTCTGGAAAGTTAAGGACTAAGGCTGACATGTCACAGGGAACAGGGGGTTCAAGCAACACAGCATCTAATTTCAAGTAGAACAGCAACCTGTGCTAACATAGAGGCTAACTTCTTAAATCAAGATGTTTCTATAGTTAACTGTTTTGCTATCTGTCATGGTTTAATCCCAGCCTGTAACTCAGAACCATGCAGCTACTCGCTCACTCCCCCCACTTCTTCCTCTCCCTGTTCCTGGAGGGATGGGAAGGAGAATCGGAAGAATCTAATTCTCATGGGTTGAGATAAGAACAGCCCATAACTAAGGTATAACACAAAACCACTACTGCTAACACCATTAATAATAATGATAAGGGAAATAACAAGGGAAGAGAATACAACCGCTCACCCTCTGACTGATAACCACCCAACCTGATCAGCGATCTAGCCCTTCCAGGTAACTGGTTCCAGTTTATATAGTGGGCATGATGTGCTGTAGTATGGAATACCCCTTTGGCTGGTCTAGGTTAGGTGTCCTGTCTCTGCTTCTTCTGGACTTGCCCTCCTCCCTGGCAGAGTATGAGACTCAGAAAGAACTTGGTCAGAGTAAGCATTGCTTATCAACAACTAAAAACATCGGTGTTGTCAGCGTTGTTCCCAGACTGAAAGTCAAAACCACAGCACTGCACCAGCTACTAAGAAGGAGAAAAATGACTGCTACTGCTGAACCCAGGACACAATCAAACACAAAATATACAAATGCTCAGTAAAACTAAAGATAATCTGCAACAGAGCACCTAATTCCTGTATGACCATTCTGAGATGCTTCCGTGGTTTCTAACACATCAATAACCCATTGCTGCTGCATGGATCTACATCCCCTAATTCCATTGAGACGGCAGACTGAAGGACCTTGCCAGCACACCCTTAATCAAATACAGGCATTCTGCCCCTGCTTACCTCTGGGAAGCTTGGTTTTATCCCTTTCTCCCTTCAGATCCGCAGGCAGAGATCCGTGCGTACTAGCTGCTGTTTTACATAAAGGCCAACACTCCCTCCTTGTGTTCCTGGCCTGTCTTTCCTCGAGACCTTGTATCCCTCTATTGCAACTGTACAGTCATTAGAGTTATCCCATCATGTCTTCATGATACTGACAAGATCATAGGCTTTCAAATGCACACAGATCTCTAGCTCATCATGTTTATTCCACAGGGTATGTGCATTAGTGTTCTTCAGAGAGACAGAGATTCCCAGAAGGGGTTTGGGTGACTTCTCTGTAATCGTGCCTTGTTGGCACTTCCTTGCTTAAATGCGAATCCTGAATGTGACCTTGAATAAGCCCCATTTGTTTGTTTAGGTTTTTTGTTTTGTTTTTGTTTTTTTTTTTTTTTTTAATTGCTGTTTTTTTAATCCTTTGATGTCACATGACACCTGTCCATCACTTTGTCAAAGGGCTGCTGATAATTCTCTTCTCCCTTTATTTCTAGCTAAAAGCTCTCCTTAACAGGTCAGCCATATTGGCCTGATACCTTTGCCCCACTTAGTGAGTTGGATCCCATCTCTCCTAAGAAGACACTGGTTGCATGGTTATAGAACTTGTTGCCAACAACAGCTCCAAGGCCAATTGTTGACCCATGCTGTCAATGTCCTCTTCTCATACTTCTGCCCCTCACTGGTGGGATTGAAGAGGACAGCATATAGGCTTCCATGACCTTGATTACTATCCCCAGAGCTCTGCAGTCACTTTCAATGCAGTCTGGGTTGCCCTGGAAGCATCTTTGGAAGAACAACAAGGGATGATAGTCAGTGAGTTGAACAAGCTTTGATAGTTCCTTTACAATGTCCTGGATCCGGGCCCCTGGCAGGCAGAAAACCTCTCTAGATGATGGCTTATGTCATAGAGCCAGTTATTTCAGACAACTGTTGATTAAGATTCCAAGATTTTTCCTGTATTGCAGTTTCCAGCTCTTAAGCTCATAAATATGGGAGCATGGTTTGGGATAACTGTAAGGTGATAGATGTTTGAGAAAAAATTGTATGTTATGGACTGTAAAATTAGTATCTTGCAGACTGCAGAAAGTTGCTTGTGAAATTCAGGCTCCATCCGTAAGAAAAACTCATGGATAATTCCATGAATTGTTTCTTAAACAGATGTTTTAATGGTTGAGATGTCAAAAGAGTTTATCAGTCTTAAGGTCAGTCATTGGTAGCTACCAAATATACAGAGTATGCACTTAATTTTCTTCAGAAGGTTGCATTTCACAGGAAAAATACAGTTCCTCAAAATGAAATTTTAGAAAAGCAAGAAAATATGTTATTAGGCTGATTTCAGTGCAACTCTTGCTTTGTCCCTTCAAGCTGGGCATACAGAATGCATATATCTTCAAGTATTTGTATTTTCTATTCAGCATTATTGCCCAAAGGTGGAAGCAGTCGTGGTGAAGAAGTGCTGCAATAAGAAGATCTCATACAGCCCATAGGTATCTACTGCATGGACATTGTAGGCCCAGCTGAGGCTGTACTATTTCTTGGGTTACAGTGGCTTGCATTCCCATGTAACATGACTGAATTCTCTTTCTATCTTTTAAGATGAAGGCATCTCATGGGTTGATCTTGCTTGGTTGTGAGGTGCCAACCTAGCCAGGGTCAACCCACTGTGGTCCTTTATGGCATCTAACCTGGGGCTTGAGGAATGAGGTATCAGGACAGTAGCTGAGAGTGGTAGTGGGCGTGGAGTAGACATTGTCAGAGTTAAATAATGTGGGGATTCTTTTGTTGTTGAAATGAGGTGAAGGGAGAAGAGGTGGAGTTATATTGTTTGTGTAAAATTTCCACTTTTTCAGTGTTAACGTAATTTGGATTTTGGTGTGGGATTTTTTTATTTTTTTTGGGGGATGTAAGTGGAGTAACGGACAAGGGACCATTATGGACAGACCACAGCCGCTCTACCCCTGTGCCATTTGGGGTAGGGGTACGTAGAGAAGTTGGGAACAAAGGAGTGAAGTTGAACTGGCCTGGCAAAGGAGTGGGGAAAAGGTGTTTTAGTTTTGTCTTTGTTTCTCACTAACCAACTCTGGTTTAATTGACAATAAAGTAATTTAGTGTTCCCAGATTTGGGTCTTTTTCATCTGCAGTGGTACTTGGTAAGTGATCTTCCTTTCTTTATCTTGATTCATGAGCTTTTAATCTTATTTCTCCCCCTGTCCTATTGAGGAAGAGAGAGCAGCTGACTGGGAGTTTTGCAGCCAGTCAAGGACAACCCATCACAAAGCTTTTACTTCTTGAGTCATATATTTGTTTCAGATGTCTATTTTTTCTGAAGTCTGCTAGCAAGACAGAAGCCAGCTTACCACTAGAAGATTTTAACTCTTGTGATGTTCATGTAGTAAATGACTCCTATAGACTGTTTCTGTGAAAGTGAAATGCGTGTTGAAGGTTTGTCAGGTGTGCAGTTGTATTCTGACATAGGTTTAGAGCTAAACTGAAGTTTAGTTTAAGTAAAGTTCTTCAAACTGTAGTGCCTGTAAAAGGCTTGTCCAGATAACAGTTCGTGTTCATACATAAAGTTTGCCTTCTTTCCTAAAAGCAGACCAGAGCATTACAAAAAAAGAACTAAAAAAAAAAAAAAGAAGAAGAAGAAAGAAAAGTGAGTATGTAAACTTTGGTCTGAACTCACATGAGAAGATTGTCGTTTGCTGCTATCTGGTGGTATCTAAATTTCATAGGAACTTGTTAAAGTAACTGTGAAGTTATGTCTGATCTTCTTACTTGCATTGACAAGTGAAATATGTCCTTCATTGTATAATTAGTGTACTGGTTCAACAGTAAATATATAAGGAGCTTTGTTATATTAATTGGCTATAGTTCTGAACATTTCTTTCAGTTTCCTTTTGTGAATTGGACTTTTTCCTCACTCTCTCTCGTGTTTTCTCTTCTTACTGCTTGCTTAGCTTGTCCACTTCATTCTCATTCTCTTATTTAGTGTACTGTGCTATTCTGTATAATTCTCTCCCTGCCCTCCTGCCTCAGTGCCATTGTGAGCTGTCATAATTTTTGTGGCTTACAGCTTTTATTCCTACCATTTATCTAATCAATTTATTATCCTAGGAAGAGAGCCTGCCAAATGCTCCTCTTCCTGCCAGCTGTCTTGGGTGTCATAGTTGTGACTTGAAATGTGCTCTCATTCCACAGTTTTCTATGCATTTGACACTTTTCCCTGTGCAATGAAAAAGCTGATCTGTTTTTAGTGAAAGCAGCTTTAGTTTGTAATAGCAGAACTGATTTTGTGAATTCGTGTTTTACATTCTTTTCACTTTTTTTTAAATTTTTGTTAGATGTTGGATGTCTACGACATTCTTCCTTTCGATAATCCAGATGGTGGCGTGTGGAAACAAGGATTCGATATCACATACAATGAAAATGAATGGGACAGTGAGCCACTTCAAGTTTTTGTTGTGCCTCACTCACATAATGACCCAGGTAATATTTTAACTGTATTGATTTGGGTATATGGAGGCTTTTGAATTAAAAATTTGTTGCCATTTCTGTTAAGATTTTGGGAGTTTTTTTAAGTATGCTACGTAATATGTTAGATTTAAGTCTAGCAAAGCAGATAAGTAGATTATAGTTAAGGAGCCATTAACTTCAAGTGACAACTGCTACGATAAAAGCTGTACGTGTACTTATTTATTAACTGGAGTAGAGCTTCAGTATTGATATTGGAAGGTAGTACGGATTTTCAGTGTTCATCCTGCTGGTAACCCAGCATGCTACATTAAATATGGTCTGTCCATATTTTAACTTTTTGGATTGGCATTGATATTTAACCCTCAGCCTGTGCTAAAGAGATGTGCTTTTTGGAAGATGTGAGCGGTTTGCCTGAAATGCTTTCTTTACTGTTTTGTACATGCCCCTGCCCCCAGCATACAGTAAGATAATATGAAGTCTGTAGTTAAACTGAAACCTAGTTTTGCTTACATAATTTGCTTTTTTCCTCCCAAGTGGTGGTTTACTGTGTAATAAATAAAACAGAGAAGTGTCACTTCATTTTGAAATGACTGTAAAATATATCAAAAAGCAGTGAATCATGCTAGTTTAGTATACTCCTTTATAGTACACTGACCTGGAGAAGCTAGTGAAGCTGCTTGTTACTGTGGAAAGCCACAATTTGAGTGACTTTAAGCTTTACTTCTGTGTATCTCGCTAACAATTTAATTTGTTCTTTGAAGTACTGTGGCTCTGAGTTAAGTGAGATACGGTAGTTTAAACATAAGTGACTTACTCCATTTATCTAATGTCTTTGAAGAAAACGAACCCTGGAATGTGAATTGACTGTATTGTCCAGTTGTGACAACTAAAGCGACAAAATGTGAGTGTAGTAATAATACTTGAAGGAAAAAAATCAGACTACAAACTATGATCTGCCTTTTTTTAGAACTGTCTTTAAACCTGTCCATTTATTTACTCTCTGGTTGTTCTCCTGAAAACTTTCCTAGAAATACGTACTCTGTGCAGTCATGTCATTAATCTGAAACCACTACAGGATGTACAGAACTTATAATTTTCTTGGTTCTTATTAGAAAGAGATATGGTGTTTACCTCTCTCCCTTCTTTCTGCTGACATCCTTTCTGTAGCATTTTTCTATCACATTGGGTTCTTGGTCAGTGCTTAAAAAAATGCAGCCAAACAACAAAAATCCCACCCCAAACTCCCTAAACAAATACTGTCGTGAAGACAGTAGACAAGGTAGACAAAGAACTGTCATGGTTTAAGCCCAGCTGCAACTCAGAACCATGCAGCTGCTCTCTCACTCCCCCTCCTTCCTGCCTCCAGTTTATATAGTGAGCATGACGTGCTGTGGTGTGGAATACCTCTTTGGTCAGTTTGGGTTAGGTGTCCTGTCTCTGCTTCCTCCTGGCTTCCCCTCCTCCCTGGCAGAGCGTGAGACTAAGGAAGTCCTTGGCCAGAGTAAAAATCACTGAGCAGCAACTAAGAACATCAGTGTTATCAACGCTGTTCCCAGGCTGAAATTCAAAACCGCAGCACTGCACCAGCTACTTAAGGAGAAAAATGACTGCTACTGCTGAACCCAGGATAGTATCCACCCCATATTCCATACCATTCACACCATGCTCAGATCCCACATATCACAAGAGTGATATACCATCACTCTTATCTCATATATATGCATATATGTATACATCCACAGAGAGAGAGAGAGAAAGAGATCATTCCTTAGTGCATGGACTAATCCCTGTAAAGCTGCTGAGTCCATCCGGTCCATGATGTCGGGTTCCATCTCTTGTAACAGTCTTTCAGAGCAGGAAAGGCTATGTGCAGTGTTGGATTGTTGCCTGCTGATGCTGATCGTTCCTTTACCGCAGAACTCATCTGGTTTCATCAAAGTTCATTCTTTGTTGGGGTGATGGTCGGAGGGAAGTCAGGGCCAGTCGCTGGTTGCCTGAAAACATCTAGTTGGTGGGCTATAAAAGTGCTACATAGCAGGCAACAGCATATAATTGAGTTCATTGGCTGTTTGCCCCCAAAATCAAGTCTTCCCCAGCAAATTCTTTATGTGCACCACAGGAACTTAATCTCCTGCTACGGCATGTAAAAGTTCTGCCTGGGCTGGACCAGCCCTGTTGGAAGATCCTCTAGTGTTGACCACCCCAGGTGGCTTTTGGTAAATGCGTATCCCAGGGCTTGAAAGTCCCATCACCCATTGCTCTCAGTGTAGCTTTTAAGAGCCCATTGTATCATTCGATTTTCCCAGAGGCTGGTGCATGGTAGGGGATGTGATATACCCACTCAATGCCACGCTCTTTGGCCCAAGTGT
>WYDI02038334.1:0-15625 GCA_009867235.2 Psittacus erithacus | reverse complement strand
GGGAAAGGGAAAGGGAAAGGGAAAGGGAAAGGGAAAGGGAAAGGGAAAGGGAAAGGGAAAGGGAAAGGGAAAGGAAAGGGAAAGGGAAAGGAAAGAGAAAGGGAACAGGAAAGGAAAGAGAAAGGGAAAGGGAAAGGGATAGGGAAAGGGAAAAGGAAAGGGGAAGAAATTGGATCCCTTTGACTATTAAATCTTCAGTTAACTGCAGAACATCATAAGATACTGCTGCATTTTTAATATTTTTTTCAATAAAATTCAAGTTAGGATTATATGAACCTGTGAAAAGTAGGTTATATTTAGGAATCATATTTCAGTAAGCAATTTAGGACTTGCTGATGCAATTCTTCTAAATTCCAAACTCCTATTTACTTAACAAGTGCAACATGAAGCACAGAATCAAATTGAACTTTAATTTTTATTGTGTCTATACCAATATTTAATTTTCTAGTCATGGTGACCATAATGTCAATGTTTACAGTGCAGTTATTGTGTTTCTCTTTGAGTACAAATTATAAATGAATACATGAGAAATCATCACGTTAGAAACTTCTCCTCAGCAAAACTATGAAGCACCAAGATTTATTGAAATACAAATGTTAAGGTCTATTCTTAGAATATTTCGCCAAGACATAAGCCAGTTTTTTTCTGGTTTCAAAAGTAGGAGCTTTAAAAGAAATGTAGAAAACAAAGGTGCGATAAAGCACACTAATTAAACAGGTTTGTAAAAATGAAGATCTGTAAGCGCATGAATAGTAGGTTTTCTTCTCCCAGCTCTGTTTTCTTTGCTTATGACAATGTCTTCATATATTTGTGCCAATTTATTATTAATTTTATTACATTTTTCTGTTTTTTTCAATAAATATTGCAGTGATTACTGAGTGTGACACCTTATGGCAAAAAAACCCTTGCATTCCAGCTATTAGATATGATTTGTATATCATCCATTATTGATTTACTGTTCCACATTGATAATGTAACAGTTGATTTGAAATCTAGCAACCATTATGAAATTTATTACTGTCAAGAGAGTACAATAAGTAATAGGAAACAGCTTAGTCAAATAAAAGAAATACAGTCTGCACTTCTTCACTAAATGAAAATTCCTGTAACTGCTTTTAAGATAGTATTGAGTCATAAGATGCAGTAAGGTCATACAAGATAGAGTCATCTCAAAGAGCTGAATGGTTATATGAATAACATAAACCAACACAATATCTGTGTTTGCTGTAGTATCTGAATTTAAACATTAGTGAAATTAAAGGAAACTCTTCAAACAGGCAATAAGAAAATAGCTATTTAAAATACTCTGAAACAAAAAGCACAGTGGCAAAACCAGCAGAAGAGTTTAAGGTGACATTCTGAGCCGTGTAAAGACTCAAAGAGGTAAATATTAATGCTTGCTTTATTGACAGCTGGTAACAAAACCACTGAAATTTTCCACTACTAGTCTGCATCTCTGTTTTCACTAGTTGTGGGGATTTTCTTGCGCTCTTCAAGTGCTGACAGGCTCTCAAAAAAGACACAGGTATGAAGATTCCAGGAGCACATAAGTTTTTCAGGGGATTCCTTCCAGCAGTTGAAAAGAGTGGGATTATCATGTCCCAGGTTCTGTCCTGGTTCTTTCTTCTGGGAAATATTTTTATGTTACAGCCATAGACTATTGTGTGGGGAAACTGTGACACTCTTGCCTGGTTGTTTCATGTTTGCCTTTTGTATTTTTGACAGTGAGACTAAATAACATTTAATTTTGAGAAATTATATATGCAGTGAATTACTTGATGCAAATAATAATATTAACCTGACTTTACAGACACTCTATGTGCAGAATTCCTTCAAAAATAATGAAAATAATTCTTTGGAATTACACTTCAGTGGAGTATAGCAAACTTTCACAGTGACTCTGTAAGTAAGAATGAATCCTGGAAGTAAAAGCTGGTTGACCAGACTCCATCAGGGTATTTTGCTATTATCTTGGGACAGTTTGTCATTATATGAGAGATTCTCAAGTATGTTAATCAGAGGTATTTTCACAGAGATGGAATTCTTTAACATTGCACTGTTTTGACAAGGTTTATAAAGATACCTTTGGAAGAAACCAGACTTTAAAACTTAAAAAAACCTAAAAATAAAAAAAGAAGAGGTGCTGTCATTAGAATCTGTCGCATAATTAACCCTTTGTCTAACATTTTAAGGTCACTTATGAAATTGAACTCTGATTCACAAAGCATAACTGCTCTTTTATAAAGGCTCTAGTCAGTGTTCAAGCAGAAAAGATCACTATGGCTTTTCGAGGACTCCTTTAAGTCAAAAGATCTCTTCATACAGCGGCAACTGATTCTCTGTTCACATATCATCTCCACACCATTATGAATAAATCTGAAAGCAGTGTAATTCTATTATAACAAAGAAATAAAACAATGGTAGTCAGAAAACAATTTCTTAGTAAGAGAGGATTCTGAATTAACATACATTTTATAGCTGCACAGCAAAAGGATCACAAGGCAAAAATCCTGGGAGATTGGTATTGTTTGGCCATTTCCTATGAGGCTAAATTTCTTGTCTTTTGTTATGTCAGACTCTTCATTACTTCTTAAACATAGCTGTAAAATATAAGAGATAATTGTCAAATATACAAACTAACCTTGTTTTAGTGATGATCAACACCTGAGCATCCTAATTTATGTAATACTCTGGCTTGGGGGCTGAAAAATTATATAGACCTAGGTCGCAATTATTAGACCACAGAAAGCTTTTGGTATGTCAGTGTAGACACAGTTTAGTTGAATGAACAATTTAGTACAATCTGAGCAAATAGTGTAATAAGACTTTTGGAATATCATACCCACATAACAGTTTCCTCTTTTTCTTTTCCACACTATTAAAAGCAATGTCTCTTTATCTTACATCTTTTTTTTATTCTTGTAACAATGGCTTTCAATGTACTTTGTAGTCTAGACTGCTGTTATTTGATTTTTTTTTTTAAGATTTCTCATTTTCTTAATTCATTGGCAGTTATCTTCTTACATATATTCCTGAACCACTATTTCAAAGAATTATAGGAAACATAGTCTGGCCTGTTCTTGTCAGTCATCCAGTTTTGCTGACTGTCTTCATCAACATTTTTGTGTTGCTGGCGATTCCTGCTCTAACCATGCCATGTTGAATCTTTCCAAAACACTATGTGAACCTGTTCAATTGCTCCCCCTGTGACTGTTCTGCTGGTGCCTCACAGTCTTGTTCTCAAAACCTGAGCATGTTATTTTTCAGATGCACTTGCCAATCCGATCTAGCCTCAATGGTTTTTTTTCCATTTGCCTTGATATTTTCTACTTATGCACCTGTTGACTGTCCATCTGTAGAAGCAGTGCCAACAGCCCAGAATTTGAGCCTCAGATGATGAGACATGATTCCAACTACATGGCCGTGTAATTTAATGGAAACCAGAGATGAAAGCTCCCTATCAGGGGTTTCTCATATTAATCAAAGAATGCTTATGAGCAGCTGTCTTTGCTGGAGAAAGATAAACTACACAGCATCAACTGATTGGAAATCTTTGCTGGTTGTGCTTACAGTAATGCTGAAAAGTGTGCTGCATTTATTAAGTGACATTTATTAAAGCTTTATATATATATATAAAAAAAATATAAATCTTTGTGTTCCAAGGCACCTGATGAACACCTTGGAGGTGTTAAGCAACTTCCTGAATGGTAATATTTGAGTTGGAGGGCTACTTTTTGGCAAATGTAGCTCTGCTATTAGAAATTGTTTTATGATCAGAAACAGCAATTTCCACAAATGTAATAAATATTCATTACTCCACATTAAAACAACAAAAAAATAAATACACTGTGTCAGTTCCTTGCCCATGTTCACTGTTATCTCTTGTTTCTTGTGCAGTTTATATTTCATAATAAATTCCTGATACGCTGCAGGGGTACCAACACTGTCTTTAACGTAACTTTTCTGAAACTAAGTGGTCTCTCTGGGGCATAATAAATCTATGTTTTCACTTGGAATATTGAAACCATAAAAAATATAAAATAATATTTAAGCTTCAGAGTAGACTAATTTTCAATATAAAGTGGGATTGTTCCAACAATAAAGAAATGAGCAAATGAGAGGGAGGATTCTTCAATATATAAAACCCTGCTAGAAGGAGGATATAGGAATCACTTGAATCCCAGGCATACTACATGATAAAGCAGTGACTGGAAAGACCAAATTACCCACAAGGATTTATTCATCTTTCTAAGGTGCATATCCAAACAAGTATTAAGTGCCCATGTTAAAATAATGCAGTTAAAAGTCTCATGAAGACTATGAAGAACATAGATTACATGGCATTCTGGAGTACAATATGATTTTCACAGATCACAGGCTGGTTTGTTTAAAAAAAAAAAAATCTATATCTGACTGTTTGATGGAATTAGGTCATTTTAGATTGTGTTTGCTAATTGCAGACACCATTGCGATAAATGTAAACCATTAAATCACAGCAGATGTCTTCTGGGACACAGCATTTTCTATAATGCCTTTAAACAACTTCACTGTTTTAGAAGCTCTTGGAAAGTCAAGAAAAATAAGGGAAAATAAATCTTCAAACTGCTCAGGTGCCCAAAGCTCTGTTGCATTCTATTTCAGAGACCCTCCAGGATTTCCAGCAGACAACAAAAGTGGACAGGCTCAGAATCATCAAAGGGAAGGTTAGAAAAATAATCTTTTTGATGAGAAATATGCGCATTGTTTGTTTAAAGTGTAAATGTACAACTTAGCACTAGGAATACTTCTAATAATGGTGTGCGAAAAAGTATGCATGCGTGATGGGGAAGGAGGAGGCTTTTGTGAAACACCATGACAAAACCACCATATTTGGCCTTGGTTTTTTACTGCTGGAGCTCTCTTTCCTAACTGATTTAGCATTGTAAAATAAACAAAATCATGAAGAACTAAAGAGTTCTTACTTATGTCGACCTTCCCTGGGTTTAAAAATTCAGTGATAAAATAGTATGCACAAGTCCAGTTTTCAACCCTGCCCAAAGATAATTGGAAGCCCTTGGCCAGCAATATTTCAATCACTCCCTTTCTACCACACTGAATTATTTACTTGCACAGAAAAAATACATGAGAGCTTTAAAAGGTTCCAATAAATTGTCTTCAGGCTATATGAAAAAGTACTATTGATTCTAAATTCTAAATACTGTGAAGGGGAGAAACTCAAAGATTTTCCTTTACAATGAACGTTAAAGTAATAATATTTAGTTTGGTTAAAAACAGAAATTGCCATCAAAGCAACATAACAAGATACTTTTTCTTCAGTAGCAATTTTTCCTTTTTGCAATGAACTAAAACTGAACAACTGCAGTGGTATCATGCATGAAACAATAAAAATTACAAATGGGTGGGCTGGGCTGGATGCTGGTTATCACTTTAGATATGACAACATTTTTGAGATTGCAGTTTTAAAATCAAACATATTTATTAGTCTGTATTAAGGATTTGTAGTATAGGCTTAAAAGAAAAGAAAAAAAAAACAAACAAAAACACAAAACCCAAATCCAAAGCAACACAACAGCCAACAAACTGAATAAAGTAAAGAATGCAATGGAAACAATAACAGATTTTTAGAAGCTATTTCTTACTCAAATGATCCAATTTGGATTGGAGTGTTACCCATATGATCTGCAGGGTGTCTGTAAGAAACAGAGCAACAGCTGAATAGGAAATGGCATCTGTGGCTTAGGGAAAGACTTGGCAAGAAAAACAAACAAACAAACAGACAAAAAGGTTAAAAAAATGCTAAATGGCCATAAAATTGCAGTCTTCTGTGAGGCATAAGGATCTTTTAATTTCTTAATTTCATTTTCTTCTTATAAGTAAAGACTGCTAGAAAGAGATTTAAATTACTGTTTCCACTGGGGGAAAAAAAAAACAACCACAAAACAAAGAAATAACAAAACCAAACATGTTTTCCACAAACTTTGTAAGTTTTTATTTTATGCCTGTGTAGAGTAAGTGCATCAGTAAGGAATACATTTCAGCAGATAGAAAACAGTTTGACATGTCTAAACATTTAAATTGCAGTGACTGTGGCACGAGGTCATTCTGAATGTGTTAAAGAAGTTGGGGAGGAAGACAAAGTAAAATCAGGTAAATAGAAGTGTAAATAAAGGACTGCAGCAACCATTAGTCCTGCTGCAATTCCTAAAATCAGCATTATGCAGGTATTTCTAAGCTGACCCAAGATACTCTGATAAGAAAACAGTACTTTTCAAATATCGTGGCAATTTTACATTTAAAAACCAAAACCAACCAAAGAAACAAAAAAAACAAAACAGAACACAAAACACAACCCCCCAAAACAATAACAACAGAAAACAACAAAAAGCAAAACAAGAAACAAACTCCAGTAAATATCCAGGCACTAGGAAAAAAGCATAAAGGTAGTCATAAATCAGTATCTGGGAAATTACATTCTTTGGAGTTCAGAAGTTTTAACCAAGGAGTTTAGATAGGTGTCTGTACTCATTGCTGCAGCAGCGCACTGAACAGAAGGTGAGGAGACCATACAATTTTTATAGAGGCCAGGCAAAGTAAATTGCAATAGCTGTAGTATGATATAATGAAAGTTCATACAAAATCCTACGTATGTGATATGTCTCACCTAAATTCAGCTATGTACTTATGATGGGAGAGGGAGAAAGTTCATTCAATCCATGTATGACAGACACCTATATTGCCATCTCTGGAGAGACCTATTCCTCTACAGTGACTTAAACAATTGTATAGACTAAATAGGTAATGGATTTCACTGGGATTCATTCTATTGGTTTTTGCACCAATAAAAAAGGTCTGAGTTTTTAAAATACTATCTAGTTGGCTGCAGTATTATATAAATGATATAAACAAATATATACAGTACTGACAAAGCAGCACAGGGTCTTGACTGTGTCTGTTGATGGCATAAATAAACAATATTTTTATCTTTTTTTATGACCTACAATGGTAAGCATAAATAACAAAAGGACAGTGCATATGATCCATCAGCAAGTGAATATCTGCATTGTGAATAAGCCTGAAAACTGTGACAGAACCCTGAAAGAAAGGCTAATTGTGTGATAAATGCAAGTTTTCTACAGAGCAACTGAAGAATAGCAAAGCCACTCTGTCGATAATTTGATAAAATATGACTGATGTTATCAAATGTGAAGCCAGATTGGTTAAAGAAATGTTGTTTGTAGATGTATGATAGATGACACACACGACATTTGCCAGAAGTTTCATATCAACCTGGAAACTTCAGCAGCGAATGATACCAACAATATTGTGACTATGCTATATCAGTAAATATGTAAAGAATTAATTAATAAGGTTAAATTGCAGTTTTTCAGAAAAAATTACTTTAATCTTCAAGTAAGACCAATAACACATCTAAAATTTGTAACTGACAGAAAATACAGAAAACAGTGACATAAAGTAAAAGTTTCATAAGTTCCGTGAATGCTTGTTTTTTGGTCACTGCTTAATGTAACATAGCAAGCTCCCTGTTCCTTGTTTGCTGGTGGTATGACAAACAACAAAATTGAGAAGACTAGGAAAGCATAGCCTTTGCTGACAGGAATGATTCAGCTCTGTGTGATGAATGACTGTGGCAAAAGTATAAAAGTAGCACAAAAAAAAAAAAAAAAAGACTCAAATTCCTTTAATTCATGAAGTTGATAGGGGAAAAAAAAAAAAAATGTCTATCAGCTTCTAGGAGCTCCATTATCATCTTGGCCAGAAGACTATGTATTCACATTACTGGAAAAATGAAAGCAAAAGCTGATGGCTGATGTCTGCCACATAAGTGGCAAATCTCTATGACTCAAAGAAATTGAAAAAAAAGCTTCCTAGAAAGAAAACGTGTAAGACATGTATGACTTTTCTTTCTTTCAGCCTTCAGTTTCCAAACAACAGATAAATATTAATGGCAAACATACCAGGAAATGTCGTCACTTGTGATTTTGGGGAGGTTTTGTTTGGTTGGGTTTTTATGTGCATGTGCAATTTCTTCCCATATTAGGTCTATCTTTTTATATTGCTTCCCATCTTCTCATGAAAGATAAAAACTTGTCTTGGTTTTGGGTGGATAGAATTAACTTTCTTCCTGGTAGCTGGTACAGTGTTGTGTTTGGCTTAAGTATGAAAATAATGTTGGTAACACCAATATGCACTGTATATTCCTTCAGCATCTTGACCTCAACTATAGGTACAGTATCTTTATACTTACACTGGGTATTCTGTCACTGTCATAAGTAAGCCTTGTGTAATAAAGAAGTTACATTATTTTTAAAAACCAAGAAGACAAACAAACCAGAAAAGGTAAGTAATTTCCTTGAAGTTAAGACAGAAAGTTTATGGACTGGTTCAATTTTATTCTAGATCTTCCAAAATGCAGATGGAATTCTGATGTTGTTCATCAATAATAAGAGACAACAACAAATGGTGTTTGTAAATGACCAAAGGAAAAAATAAATCTGCATCATGAACATTTAAATAAATTAATATGACAGAGATTTCACAAATAATGTATCTGCATAAGTATATTCATATAAAGAATCCATCGGAGAATTTTAAATAACAAAGTACATTAGTAAAATCCAAGTACTCATTGACAATTTGCAACCACACTCAGAAGCCAAATTCAAAGGAAAAATTGTTTTCAATGAATAATTCAATAGATTCTTACTGTAAGCTCTTTAAATGTAATTTTATGTTATGAATAGATCACTGCTTTATAACAAATTTTATTTCATTTCTTACTTTCAACTGCCCGTAAAATTCAAATTAATTAGTTCCCTTATGCAAAGCAGTAAGAAAGATAAAAGCAATAAAAAGTTTCTATTTGTTACAAGTTCTTTATTAAAATAATTTTTTTTAGCAGTCCCTAACAATACTTATTCATTAAGGAACAGCATTTATCTTATTTTTTTAAACAAAACCAGTTTTTAATATTTGAGGCATTTTTGTGAGAGTAAATAAGAATAAGGGTTAGAAGCCCTCCTGTGTCACCTCCTGGACATGAAAGAGGCCTAACCTCATGAGCTCTTTAATTAGTTTTATACTTTGTTTTGAATCATGTTTGGTTTGGGGCAGTTGTGTTTTTTTTTTATTCCTAATTTAATTTGAAAAGTGATATTTCTATTTATATTATTATGTACATAGCAGTAACAAAATACAATTTATGGAATACCCCCAGTTCTAACACAGATAAATTGCAGAATTTTATTTAAAAGAGTATGAAGTTGTATCTAATTCATTCTTAACTAGACATTATACTAATTTTTATTACCATGTTCTTTAGCTTCTTGATAAATCAGTAAAATTTTACTCAGAGTCCATTTGAAGAGCAGAAGATCCAGGGCTCATTGTACATGAAATTTATCCATTCTCTCATTCTCTACTGCCCTTCATTTAAAATCCTCCAGTCACAGTAAATTGTGGGGTTTTGTTGTTTTGGGGCTCTTTTGTGCGTGTATGTTGTGGGTCTTTATATCCCAATCTAGAACACTCCCCAGAGGCCCAACCCAATACCTTATGCAGGGTGGCAGCTTACTCCATCCTTACTCAAAACTAAAACAACATCTCTGGTCAGAAAACTATTTAGCTCCAGTTTTGTCCATGTGCCTTAGTTAATTTCTTAACCAACGGCCACATATTTTCTGCAGTGGAGGAGATGCTGAGGAAAAGTCGACAATTATTTTGTCATTGCTTACACAATTTTTAACACGTTTCCAAAGGTAAGTCAGGCTTCAGGAAAGATAACATATATTAGAAAAGGCTAAGCTGTAAATATGCAAAATATGAAAAGTATCTTTTCTAAAAGGAATACTCCCAAATGTTAAAACCAATGAGTGAATACTGGAAAAGGTACATGGGAAATAAGAGAACAAAATTGCAATGAGAAAATTCTAAATAAAATGTACTGTGGCATTAGCAACTAAAACAATGTATTTTCAGTACTGGGAATCATGGCTCAGATGCCTAGAACCAAAAAACTAGAAACAAATGGTTAGAATTGCAGTAGACATGACAACAGCAGCCACAAAAATGGCAAGATTGTTTCAAAGAAAGCTTTAATAGGACTGAGAAACTTTTAACCATCAGAGTAAAGAAGGATGGTTTTTATAGGCTTTTTTCTTTTTGAGTCAGTTGAGTTCCAACAAATCTTCTTTGTCAACCATATATGGGGCTACATCAAAAAGGAGTGTGACCAGCAGGTCAAAAGAGGTGATCCTGCCCTTCTACTCTGCTCTTGTGAGACCTCGCTTGGAGTATTGTGTACAGTTCTGGTATCCTCAACATAAGAAGCACATGGAACTGTTGGAGCAAGTCCAGACGAGGGCCATGAGGATGATCAGGGGGCTGGAGTACCTCCTGTATGAAGACAGGCTGAGAAAGTTGGGGCTGTTCAGCCTGGAGAAGAGAAGGCTGTGTGGAGACCTCATAGCAGCCTTCCATTGTCTGAAAAGGGCCTACAAGGATGCTGGAGAGAGACTCTTCATTAGGGACTGCAGTGATAGGACAAGGGGTAATGGGTTCAAACTTCAACAAGGGAATTTTAGATTGGGTATGAGGAAGTTCTTCTTCACCGTGAGGGTGGTGAGGCGCTGGAACAGGTAGCCCAAAGAAGTGGTAAATGCTCCATCCCTGGCAGTGTTCAAGGCCAGGCTGGACTGTGCCTTGGGCCACATAGTCTAGTGTGAGGTGTCCCTGCCCATGTCAGGAGGGTTGGAACTAGATGATCTAAAGGTCCTTTCCAACCTGAACTATTCTATGATTTTATGTCACTTGCCGCTCTCAGATCAAGCACAAATATCCCACTGGGAGGAAAAAAATGTAGAGAAAACAGTACAACTCACCTACGTGTTTTACAGTTTGCTAGCCAATGGAGTTGTTAAGAATGATGTTAACATTAAGAAAGTGATATGTAGGAAGAAAAGATAGCCAGCACTAGAATAAAAAAATGGATTGCATCCCTTTAAATGTTATCTCAGTGTTAATATATGAGATTTGCAACTCTTGCAAGTTTTCTGTTTCAGGAGAAAAGGGGACAACTACAGGTAGAAGCATCACTAAAGTTTTTTTGAGCAACATATAGAAATTACCAGTCTCTACTGAAGAGTTTTAAAAAATCACCAGTGTGTCTACAATAGGAAGAAAGCGATTGGGATGACCACTTCAAAAATAGGATGCTCACTCTCAATGAAGCTGTAGATGGAAACCAGCTAGTATACAGAAAAAGCCATTTAAAGGAACTAGAAAAAAAGTATTAGGAAGCAGAGGGAGCAATCGATTTCAATACCACAGAACAGCTGAAAGTACATGGAAAATGACATAATGGAACAGAATGATGTAGTTTCTGCCCTAGGCACCTGTACTAGCTTGGGAAGGATGAAATATGGTAAACTATAAAGACAAACTAAAGTGAACGAGGGAGGTCTTTAATCCTGATATGATTCTTTTGCACTGCTGTAAAAGGGTCAAAATCCAACTCAGAAGAACCAGAAAAGGAAACTCTGCTGGAACAGAGTCTGTGCTGGCATCTTCAATGGGCTGAGCACTGTTCATGCCTTACAGTTTCCTAGTAGAGGGCATTTGAAGAATCACATTCTCCTTGTATTCTCAAGAGCCAATGATTACAGATTTCTACAGCGAGAGCAGCTTTAAAGGTTCTCCTGCTTTGTGCAGGAGTCAGAAACTCCTGGGTAGCTTGGGAGACCTAGAAAGCTCTGTTATAACTGGTTTTGCCTCTTTCAGCCTTCTAGTCCTTTGCTGAATATAATTCAACCAGACTCAAAGATTATAACCTGTCATTTTTTGGTGATCATGAGATTTCCAATGACATTGCAGAGTAGTTTGTAGTGGGGAATAAAGTGGGGGAAAAAAATAATTTATGACATATTTCCAAAGGCCATACATAATAATGAATATTTGAGATATATTCATTCAGTGAACAAATAATTTGAAGATGTCAAGGAACGTGTCTTAAATTAAAAAAAAAAAAAATCAAGTAATTGATATTGCAATATTCTTTGAAATATTAATCTGGAAAAGTGAAGCAGTTGCATATTGCTTCCTTTCACTAGATATTCCTAATAATGTCTGTTTCATAAAGTATATGTCTTCTGTCTCAGAGACTGTCTTTTGCAGTCATGAGTGAGGCACTCCACCAAGCAGCTAGGAAACAGTGTGGTACTCGTATTTTTCTTCGATGGAGCTCATTCCACAGCCAGGATTATGTAAACTCACATAAATCTTAAATTCTAAAGAAGTTGCAGTAGCAGTTATTCTAATTCTTCTGAAGTATAGAATAAAAATGGAACTGAATTCAGCTGGGGTCAGGTTAAATACTGTCAGATCTGCTTGGGCACGGGGCTAAATTTGTGTTATATTCGAGGAGTTAGCTAAGAGTGGAATAACAAAATAATAAGAGGAGTTGAGTGAAGTAAGATTTGTTAAGAATTAGCATTTAGGAATAAAAAAATAAAGACATTTGCCTTTAAGCTTATTGACATAAAAGTTTATGAAAATTATTTTACTTATATCCAACATGGATTTTCTTCAGTGCATTCATCATTCAAAAATACCAAAAGTTATAAAGTGAGAAAAATAGTATGACACAAATAGAAAAAACAGGTGAAAACTTTAATTTTACCAGAATATTTTCAAGGAAGTTACAACATTTCCATTTAAGAATCCCATGGTAATTACAAAATTTATTTCCTAAGCTCTTCCATAAGTATTGCTACATGTGGAAAAACAGACAAAAAACAAAGGAAATTTGTTTTTTTAATAATGATAATCTCTCAATGAATTCCAGTCTGGAAATATTCACAAATAAAACAAGAATCCAGTGCTCCCAGAATTTGTTCATGAATGCTTAACTGCTTATGGAAGAAGACTTCTTTTAATTCTACTGGGTTGAAATAGTTTTAACTACGGGAAAAGATAAGATGGCAGCATGTTTTGACTTCTTCCTTGTTTTCATTACTTCAGCATATGCTGTCTCTGCAATTTGATCCTAAGGTGTTTCTAGTAACTTGGTAAAGATTTGTCCCCCAGTCACTTGGAGACAAGCTTGTACATGCTTATGACAATTTTATATATTTAACATATAAGTAGTTAACAGTAAAAATGGCTAAATATGAAGCACCTGATGAACAAAACTTTTTGCTGCAGTGCAATATGCTTTGGTTTGGAATGTGAATTTTCATCTGTCAAGGTCTTTTCACTTGGATAAGGAGTATCTGCTAAATCTGAAATTTTCCCATAGTCCCTACAAAAAAGAAAATTACAATTAAGCATATGTCAGAAAGCTGGGAGAGGGAGTATGTTTGTGGAGGTGAAACGACACAGCAGGGCTTGATTATAGGGTGTGCAGATGCTTAAGAGATGGAGTATATGTTAGGCCTTTAAGACAGCCAAAATGAGTTGTAATGGCTAAGCTGTGACATATGGTTACAGAAGCAGAATAAATTTAGAAAGAAAAGGAAGATGGAATACCAGAGTACTGTATTTTAAACAGGAGAAAAAAGATGTAAAAAAGGTGGTAAAAAGGATTTCAGGTTCGTATTAATAAGCACAAAAAGGTGAAAATAATTTTGGATCTGGAAAGGGATATCTGCTAACAGTGTAGCTGCAGATGGCCTCACATATGACAGTTCCTTTAAAAGATCCATTTCCACTAAATTGCCTTGGCATCCATCTATCACTGAATCAGAATTAGGTGACATCATGGCTCACAAGGAATTGAATGAATTTTCAGAATATATTTCATTCTTTCTAAAAGCCACAGGGTTAAAGGTGCTCTGTATAAATTGTCCATTCATAACTGCTGATAGCTTACATGCCTGTTAAACTTGCAACAATTATGGACCTCTCTAGTGGAGAGTATGTGTACTTTGATGAATTCAGCACAGCTTGGTGTAATATTTCTGCGAAAAACAATGAAAGTTGTTGAAGCATCTTAGGTGACAACCAGGTGGAAATGAGCCAGCTAACATGTAGCCCTTCATGTCTTCTCACAGGCAGAGGCTAACACAGATTTGCTAATGGAAAACTGGTCACATTTCTCTGGTTGACTGAAGCGTCCAACTTCCACATAAGTCTCACATAATTAAAACCAGCCATTTCTGTCATAAAATTAACAGACCAACTGCTGGTCAACCAACGTGCAATAATGATGCAATTCTCCACCACTGGATGGTGATATGAATCCACTGTGACAGGATCTGCCTGATCTTAACATTATACCTCCAATTTAGCTTTTCTCTTAGCCTGTTGTTGACTGGCTGCCATGAGGCTCAGTACAGCAAAAAATGTAAGATATCTTAATAATTCTGCTATAAGCATCAAGACACTGCTTCAATGATGACAGTTTTCTCATTCCTCTTTTGAAATCTTCTTGAGGTCTCTTTTGTTGTACCACAATCATATGAACTTGACACCTATATTGGGATGAAGTGGTTGATGGAGGGCATCTCTTTTCAAAGACTGGTGCAGAAACAGGCAGATAAAGGTCCTATACTAAGATGAGGTGTTTTACTTGAGGATGTTAAATGGGTGTTTGCGATGGGGGTCAGTGCCAAAACATGCAGGATTCAGAATGCACTATGAATAACTTCTTTGCAGATAAAGCAATATATATATATACAATGGAGCACTTCAGCCTGAGTGGCTTCCACTGAAGCATCCCTAGATTTCAGGAACTTCATGTCTCATTTCTTTTTTTCATGTTCTTTATCGTCTTGTTAATTAGTTCTTCAGTAGTTACCTTTGTTTTCCCTCATATTCCCCTACCTTCAGTTCCTCTCTTATATCCTTCAGACTCTCTCATTCTGAAAGTCTGTTTCTACCTTTCTATATTCCTTTAGCTGAGACATGCAGGTTCCTAATGTATCCTTTCATTTTTGTTATTCAGTTAGACATGACACATAGGTACACTGTACTATATTCCTTCCTCTGTAACTGTGATTAAGGAATCATCATCATTCTTTCTAAAAATAACAGAAACTCAAAAATATCTTTCCCAGAACTACTGTCTTACTCCAGCAGTTAGGGGAAGGGATGGTGATCAGTTTGCTCAGACAGGTCTACATGCAGTTTAGATTTGAAATGGATTACAAGAACACTGAATGAGATCAAAGATGTTAATCTGAAATTAATACAAACTCACTAAATATGCTGGTATCAGAAAGATTGAATAAACCTATTTTGTAAAAGAAAGATTTCTAAAAGTAATGATTTCTATGTGAGTTTCTAAACCAAATTCTGTATTTCCACGGCTGACGCCCTTGTATAGTCATTCACACCTATAAATGGAGAAATCAAAATATTAAACATTATTATACATCCATTCTGCAACCATGCAAATAGTTACAGAGTAGCATTAGAATGTTTGCATATGGACATTTGCATGTTGCACAAAGATGTCTCTGCTTACCAACTGATAAAAAGCTGCTAAAGGCAAAACACTAGCGTAAAGAAACTGTTTTCATCTTTTTCATCGTGTTATAAACGGATGTCTGAGACCAATTTAAAAACAAAAACTATTTTAATTAGGCTGAGAAGCAATAAGCAAAACCAG
>WYDI02038333.1:0-10805 GCA_009867235.2 Psittacus erithacus | reverse complement strand
ACAAACATCGGTATTATCAGTACTGTTCCCAGACTGAAAGTTAGAAACACAGCGCTGCACCAGCCACTAAGAAGGAGGAAAAATGCCACTGCTGAACCCATGACACCATTGTAGTATTTCACTATTTCAGTGCATATGCGTTATATCATATTCATTATTTCAATGTGAGATTTACTTTTGTGTTTTTATATTTTAACAATAATAATTATACATTGAATGTGATTCTTAGGAAAACCATTACAGGAACATATGCTGCATAAGACATTTCAGAATGTTTGTGTGTGTTTTCTCTGGAGCCTTCCTAGAAAATACCATCAATGCTTAAAAGATTTGCAGCGGTGTTCACTATTCTGTTACAAAAGCTGAAGCAACATGCGTGTATAAAACTACA
Organism: Psittacus erithacus; assembly: GCA_009867235.2. Classification (NCBI taxonomy): domain Eukaryota; kingdom Metazoa; phylum Chordata; class Aves; order Psittaciformes; family Psittacidae; genus Psittacus; species Psittacus erithacus. The sequence continues at coordinate 10,414 of WYDI02038333.1, read as the reverse complement.
TACAGAGTGCAATTTTGCTGAGATTATTTTGGACTCCACTGTTACCTGCCTGTTTATTTCATTCAGCTCTTGTATCTTGCCATTTATGCAGGAACAGCACCTGTTGTTTCCTATACATGTAGAAATAAAACATAAATATGTCTGTTCTTTGAACTTGCGGATGACCGTCATATATTCAAAAGTCGTAACAAATTTCTGAGCCCTTCTAAGACCTTTCTTCCTGTGAAACACATTCCTTCTTTAAGAAGATTCCTGAAAGTAAAACCAAATAAATTAGCCTTCCCCCCTCAAAAAAAAAAACAAACAAAAAACCAAGCCACAACCCCCCCCCCCAAAAAAAAAAAAAAACAAACTAAAAAACTGTAGCTATTTTTCAGATTTGCTGTAAGACACAGATCAGCCAAAGAATGCTGAAGAAATCTTATAGCACATCGGAATAGTGATTCCTCCAGACTACCTGACAAAGTCTGCAGAAACCCTTTTCTGGGACCCGAGTTCTGCCAAGGACTCCAGCCTTGCATTTAATGAGACCTTTCAATACACAGCTAATTTAGCTCTTATTCATGTGCAGTGAATCCTTTCTCAGTCTGGCACTTTATGAGCTTAGCTAAAAGTCTACTTTGTATTTTCAGTCCACAGTTATCATTCTGACAAATTAAAACGCATTTCCTATAGGACAGTGAAAGGCACCGCTCCTCAGTAAAGGTTATTTTGTAAAGCTTCAGCTTTCAAATGAACTTCAGTTCTTTTGGCTACACACCCCCTAGAAAATAAATGGCTGTGAGATTTACTTCTTTCTAATGTAACACTGAAAAAAATTTCCTTTTTCCTACTTATTTCATGTTCAAATGACTAAGTAGTTACTTCAGAAAAAAACAGATAAATTCTACTCTGGACAAATAATTCTAGTCTTTATGGAGAGTGCTTCTGATAGCTGGGCATGAGTGAGGATCAGAATTAGTACAGAAACTTTTTTTTTAATTGTACTAGTAGGTGCTATGTCTAATAAATAATAAAAATCTATGAATATCCATGTTAAATAACTAAAAACTCCTAAAATATAGTCTTAGGCTTTTTAGTGTGGTTTCTGATGCGTATGTGAAGAAACTAAGTTTTCTTGCAGAATGTTTTCAGTCTTCTATGAAGCTGTATTCTAGTATTAGAATTGCTGTTTTTCTTGTGGTACTAGAGAATGTTGCTTTACTCCAACTTAGACTGTTTAGTTATACAGAAGGTAGCTAGCTAGAATGGAGTTAAATGATAATCTTAGAACAGTTACGCAGCAATGAGGAAGCTCTGGGTTTAAAATGGTCTGTTGACAAGGGGTAAAAAACGTAGTCAAAAAAACTAAACAATTGCATGTACAATATTCTGCAAAATTAGAAAGAAAACACTAAAAAAAATAAAAGCACAAAACAAACAAATGCTTATTAATAAGACAATATTAGTTTTGTGAATAGAATGAGACAGAAATCACCTGGAAAACAGCTTATATTCATGTAATTACATGCAAACAAGTAATCATGTGATCACATATTTAAGAAGAAAATGATAATTCCATATATAAAAGTAGAAAATAAGGGCTACATATGCAACTTTAATCTCACAATTTCTCTTTAGAACTTGACTTTTAATCTTTGATAATGAAGATGTGTTGAAAGTGTATGGTTTTGTTGAAGTAAGCAGAAGATGCAGATACATGATGCTGACATTTAGAGACAGTACATACCTTTGCCCCTTGAGCTTGAGTGAGCAAACTCTGTGGAACAGGATGAAGTAGAGAATGGCATGGAAAGATGATTTCTGTATAGAAGCTAGAACCACTTTCTTCATTGGTTTCACAATTTTTTTTAATATCATATTGAGGATTCAAGCATTTAATTTTATCCTATGGGTAGGATATGCTTAAATAGTTACACCGTTGTATGCTTTCTCTGTTTCCTGCCACATTATATGCACGGCATAAATATACATGGATACACATGTGGATTACTTTTTCTGTCCTTGCTTATTGGTCTGTTTCTTTTACCTTATCTCTCTCATCATCATGTGATGATTCCGACGCTTTGCAATTCACTATGTACTGTTCCTAGTTTGGAGAAATTTTCAAGAGAATTTCTGATGCCCCTGCACTGATTCCCTGTGAGTCTCTGTCTCCATCATGGGGAGAAAACGTGTAATCAGCATTTGATTGAGCCAAATTTCTGCTCTTGGGCTGCTCAAAGGAATTCCAAGTTAGTCAAGTGAGACAAAATATCTTCTTTGACCTTCAAGACAAACCAGAAGGAATAAAGCAAGATCAGTTTTTCACAGTGTCTGCTGAAAAGTCCTGGACAGCACTAATAGAGGTGAATCAAGCTGATGCTTTTAAGGATGAGGCTTTGTGCTAATTTATGTTAAGACAAAATGTTAATACTTGTATAAACAGAAAAGGCAATTGCTTTCTTCCTGCCAGAGTCTGCCATACCATTTTATATGCACTCGGAGAGGAGGGAGAACAGAGAACTAAAGAAATCTCTTTCTCCTCATAACTCAATCCCAAAATGGCACAGTAAAGGTTTCTAGTCATTTCTGAGCTGACACCTTCTTACAGACAAGTTGCATCAGTCCAGTTTAGGTGCTGGATGCAGTATCATTGCTTGTCTATTGAATAAAGTGGTGCAACTTGATTTTTTATTAATAGCTATGAACTGTCTCAAAAGCAAATGGCTAAACAACACTCAGGAAAATATTAGGGAATATTCAGAAATAAGTAGCCGTTTTCAATGTCTATTTCTCTACTCAGAGTAGCACTGAGTGGGAAGTTCTCAATATGTTCTGAAAATCATAGTTTTTAAGCTAGCTCAAAATAGAGAAAATGAATATTTTAAGTTTTAAAAAAGCCAAGATATGAACATGCAGAAAAAAATAATGGCAAAGCAAGGATCTCGAACGATTACTAAACGGATAAAGAAAAAAATTGTATGCTCATAGGTGGCATGCATTCGGTGGCTTTACATCTGTTTCTAATCTATCCCACTGTCCTGGGTTCAGCAGTAGCAGTCATTTTTCTCCTTTTTAGTAGCTGGTGCAGTGCTGTGTTTTTGATTTTTGGTCTGGGAACAGTGCTGATAACACCAATGTTTTTAGCTACTGCTTAGAATGTTTAGACTGAGCAAGGACTTTCTGAGCCTCATGCTCTGCCAGGGAGGAGGGGAAGCCGGGAGGAAGCGGAGGCAGGACACCTGATCCAAACTAACCAAAGAGGTATTCCACACCACAGCACGTCATGCCCAGGTTGTAACAGGCAGTTACCTGGAAGCCTGGAGATTCTGCTGGGGTGGGGCTGGGTATCGGTTGGTGGTGAGCTTTTGTATTCTCTTCTCTTGTTAGAGAATCATTATTCTTATTGGTGGTAGCAGTAGTGATTTGTGTTATACTTTAGTTAATAGATTGTTCTTATCTCAACCTGTGGGAGTTGTATTCTTTCGATTCTCTTCTCCATCCCTCTGGGAGCCGAGGGAGGAGGAGGGGGGCAGTGAGTGGGCTGTGTGGCAGGCCTTAAACCACAACATTATTCTTTAGCATTCTAAACATGAACAGTTTTTAACCTGTCCTGACACCGTTATTCTTGGTACCAATAACACATACATGTTTTCAACTGGTAAGTTCCTTCATAAAATAAAACTACCAAGCCAAAAAAAAAAACACCCAAGATCTGAGTTACTCTTGTCCATGCATCAAGATGGACACAGTAGGCTGAGTAGCACAGTTTGATATATTCAAGCCATGAAAGAATGATCCCAGCATACACACAGAATAAGGAAGTATTTAATTTGTATTTAGAAACACTTAAGGCACATTAGCAATGCTCTTTACTGCTAAGTGAAAATCTTGTACCGCAAGTGGCATGCCAGGAGTAATATTCTAACATGCTCCCTACTGTTAACCATTTTAAGTTTAGACTGTGCTTTTTTGAAGGCCTTCAATATTGTTTACCTTTCCATTTTCAGAAAAGATGATTGAATTCTTTCTCAAAACAAGATGCTTTGCAAGTTACAGCTCTTTTTGTGTTTTCTTTTGTTTATTGTGTACATTTCACAAATTGTCAGTATGCCTTTGAATAAAAATACAGGAGAAGATACCCAGGCCAAATACTAGCTCATGCTAAACTTTTTGAATTAATGACCTGATATTTATGACCTTAGGCTTGTCGTAAAAATAGTAACTACATGTTCTAAATATAATGGGTCTCTCCTTTAGGTTTCCTAATAAAATAAAAAAATTCCTTCTTTCTGATTTGATTTTCATTGTTGCATATCATATCCAGCAAGGAAAAATAATGGACACTAAATATAGTCCTTTTAAAATAGAGAAGGTGTAAATACTCTCTAGGCTACCTTTAATAATGAATACAAATCTTATATAAAACAGGGAAACCATGGAAGACAGAGATTTTTTTTGCATTGGATTCCAGTCCACTCACATAGTGAAAGTAGAAAAGGATCTGTAAACAGTCTTTACCTGAAGACTAGATTTCAACCTTATTAAAGTAGGAAGACAAACAGGAACCAAAGGCCATTTGCTTTTTTGAAAACAGATTACTCGTAGAATTGTTTTTCTGTTACATGTTCTGTAAGAATCTGCATACTGAAGTAGCTATTGATGAATGCAAATAAATTATTTAATGATATGTTATGCAGCCTGGATTCAGACTGCTACTACACGTTGCACAACTCTGAGGAAAACCACACTTAAGTACTGTTTCCTCATAATCCCTCCCACTGCATTCAACCTGTTCCACTGTGAATCTGATTGCAATGCAAAGTGGCTGTAGGAGAATCTGAGAAAACTAGACTTCAGAGCTGAAGTTTATTTCTAAACATACAGGCTTGATATCACAGACCTCACCTCACTAAAAAGCACACATTAAGCTTGGTTACACTGAAGCTAAAACCCAGATTAGCTTATTTCAAGCCAGTTATTTCTAGACATTTTTACTCTCAACATTTTGATTTTACACACAGTCAGTTGCATTTTCCAGTGAACAGCATTAATGAATTATTTAGTTATGTTAGTAAAGAGAATTATTTGCCTATCCCAAGAGTTTCTTTCTCGATTCACAAAAATGCTGGGGTTTTGCTGGTATTAAAATGATTACTTAATCAAAATGGCTGACCAAACATTAATTTTACATTTATAAAATTTGATTTAAAGTGTAACTTAATTTAGTTTAAGTATGATTGATTCTGCCTTTAAGCAGCAAGATAGAATTAAAGACCTCTTCCAGCAGCACCCAGCATTTCTGTTTCACAACATAGCAGTCAATAAAAGATTACCCTTGAAGATATGGAAGTGCTCCACTATCAAATTACATGATTTGGGTGAGGTTTTTTTTGACTACTGAGGTGAATGTGTAATTGAAATCTGCATGGGGAGTTTTGTTGTTGGGCCTATTGTAACAGCGCCTAAGATAGTAACATCACTGTTAACGCTGATGGTTTTCTGGCATCAGTGGCATTTCAGAGTGGCATTTCACTTTTTCATAGTGGCATTTCTCTGTTTAACCTACAAAGTTACACTATGCTCCCAGTGGCTTATTTCCATTCCCATTGTCTACTTAGCATTTTTTTTATTTGAATTGCCTGAAATAACAGAACATAAAAGTTATAAAATACTATACATTATGGCAATTATTTCATTTTGCCTCTTGTGTTTTCCTCTGTCCACAATAACTGGTATAGGTTCTTTTGTATACTTAAACATTTAATTAGTAAAAAATGTTCGTTTAGTTTTATCATCATGCTCTTGCACACTAATAATTTTATGTCCCTATAGGTCCCTCTGTGGAAAGGCAGTTGAACTACTACATAGCTTTTGCAAAAGTAACATCCAAATAAGAGATCAGGAATCAAAATGTTGCGAGTTCAAATGAAGAGATTCTCCTCCTTTCTCATTACAGAGAGAATCCAGTGCTGTTAGCATGTCACTTTTGATACCCAAAAAAGTTGTCTTGGCAACCTCTGCTTTTGGTGATATTATGCACTTCTATGTGATGATCATTAACATTTTCATGGATTAAGAAGAATAAAACACAATTTGATCCTTAAATCTCATGCTACTTCTGTTGAGGAAGTCTTCCAGTTGATATCAGGTACTTAATAATTTGATGAAACAGGCAGCATTTACTACAGATGCATTGTGGCCATGATGTACTAGCAAAACAAACAGGAGACAGCTCCTGAATAGAACATAAGACATTCTTGAGTCTGCTCAAGATATTTATAGTTCAGAAAGGAAACAGATGCATATTAACTAGGTTTTGCAACTCAGCAAAATGTACCTGATGGTCATTCACCTGAAAGTACTGGTTCTTTCAGGAATGTTTCATAGGTCAGAACTGATCAAACAGTTTTCACTAAAAATGCCAGTTCTGAAAGTTCTTGCCCTGATAAATTGGAGCTGATATTACCTCTGTACAAAGAGTAATTGTGTCGAAGGGCAGTATGTGTGAGTAAAAATACACTTCACCAGAGTCCAAATGGGTGTTTCTGATTGCTGTTCAGGTACTTACCCTTTTCATGATTTTAAGATGATGAGGATGATTTCAGTTTCTCTATAAGGCTAAGCTTGTGGTAGTCAGGGGAAAAGAGAGTTTCTTCATGATTTATGATAAAGAAACAATTTTTATGATAGCGCTTTTCTGGTTTTGATAGGATTTTTTAATGCTTGAGTCAGTGTATGACTAACAAACTGGAAACTGCATAGCCTGAAACTAAGTCAATGAAAATAGGAATGTAGAGGAAATAAATTGTCCTCTGTGTGTCTGTGCGTGTGTGCGCATGTGTGTATCTGTGTGATGGGAGTGTGGGACTGATCCTACCAAATACTGCACATTCTTTTTCTATTCCAGCAGGGCACTGAAGCACACACATGATAATTGAAGGCTGCACATTTCATGACTGAGCCCTTAATGCAGTACTTCTTAATTTCCAGAGGGTTCAGTTTGTATCTGGCCAGATCATGTAAGTATTTTTTGGGGGATTCAGTCAGTTCTCAGATATTTCTCTGAAACCACATCTCCTTCTTCCTCTCCAGGAAAGAATATGAGACAATATTCAGAAGTCCCTGTAAAGTAGCGAAGGAATTATTAATAATTTATGTATGCATTTAGCCATTTTAACTTTCAAATTACAGTGTCATTTTATGATCACATTTTCTCTTTTCCACCATCACAGAAAAAACCCAATTCTTTAACTAGTTAATCATTTTTCTGTTTTCTGTATAGATTTTTCCTTACATGCGTTTTTACCTGATGTTAATACTTACTATTTTATATAAAAAAAATCAATATTGTTGCCTTAACATTTTAATAATTTCAAAATACCTTAAAGACATTATTCCTCCAAAGACTTTCAGTACCTCTAATGAGTTATTCTTGCTCATCAAGGTGAAAATATGTCCTGTAGTGTTGCATCTAATTTTCTTTTTCCTTCTTTGTCCTTTTCCTTAGCTAACTGCTTAGTAATGAGATGGTAATGAGGATATGAGAGAATATTTAAAATTTTTAAAAATCAGAAATGGAGTTAGCTTAGCACTTAAGTCTATCTTTGAATATCATAATACTGCAAGGCAAAATACAGTGCGCTTACAGCAATAATTCTTACAACATTTAGTGTAATTTTAGAACTCTTCATCTGTCATGTTCACCTTAGGAAGAAAATTATTTCTTCAGTCCAGAATGAGTTAGAGTGATTTCAATATTGGCTGTGCTGCATTTGAAAAGGAACACTTGACTTCCATTTTGATAATGTGAAGTCCTTAACCCAAGAAATGTCAAACTGATTGTTTCTTTCCCAGATATTACCCAGGTGAGGTTTTCCAAGTTCACTTCCAACCTTGCTGTCAGCTCACTTTAATGGAATCTTTTCAAACAATCTTCATGCTCTCCTGACCAGCATGTGGTCTCCCTTCAGTTTTCTTAAAACAAAATCAGTGAAATTCTCTGTGTTGTTTGGCTGGAACCTGTCTTCTGAACTGACATGAAATCAAATCCGACTATTATTTTCACAGCTGTGGCAAGAATTAATAGAAGTGTGCAAAATGTAGAACTTATTAACTTTCTGGTACATTTTTAGTTTAGATTTCTTTGCTTCAACTTCAGATCTGAAGTTAAAGTTATTTGTAGTAATTGATATGTAGGCTCAATCTGTTGGATCTTGCAATCTGTTACAGCTGGTCATGCCTATTTGAAATTTTTCTAAAGCCCAAATGAGATCACCTAAGCCACTGGTGTATTTTCATGATCCTATCTTGCACAGGACACTGTGACATGCAAATAAGATAATAATAGCACATACAAACATATACATTAATCTGCAGATAACTTTTACCCTTATGTCTGAAGCACTTCCAATAGTGTGGATGCTTTTTACCCAAATAGTACCAGTTTAAGGTCATTAATTCACTTCTTTTCATAATTTGTTAATAGCTCATTTATCACATTCATCTAAGAGAAGACTAAAGAAGACTAAAGAGAAGACTGAAGCTAAACTGCCTTTGTGAAACCTTTCAGATCTCCTTTTTCTCCCCACTCTTTCCCCATTATTATTTTTAAATAGGAAATACATAATTTGCATTATGTCCTATCTAAACCAAGAAATTCCATGCTGGTTAAGATGGTTTTTTCATCTCTAGCTATTTTTTTTTTTTTTTTCAATTGGATATCCCACTTTCTCACATGAGTTCAACCAATTAATTTTTATCATTTGCAGGTAAATTTTGTCAGCCTTTCTTCCCTAGCCCATGAGCCCAGAAGGATACCTTCTCTATTTCTCTCTTGTTTCCCTTGTACCAATATGCCCTTTATATTAATATTACCCAAGATTTTCTTGACACTAACTCTTGAAATCATTGAAGATGCTGTCTTTTTGCTGTTTCCCAAAGAGCGATCATTTGCTTGGATCAAATAAAGAGGTTTCAGTTTCCTTGGCATGCTATAGACTTGCTGTCGTGATTTAACCCTATATCATCGTCTAACCTTAGACAAGGCCCAAACCCAACTCTGCTTAACTCTTGAGATCAGACAAAATGGTCGTGGGTAAAACACACTCTGTGTGCCAACATGGTGATCTCCATCGTAATCAGCAAGCAGGTGTCAAGGGTACCTAACGGCAATTCAAAACCTTCAGAACTCCCAAATGATGCTGTAAACAGTCTGGTGGGGGTGGGGCTGGGAGTGTAAGAGAATGTCTCCTTCACGGGTTGACCACCCGAGGAGGGGAAAAAAGATGTGTAATTGCTAAGCATTTCCGTTATATACCTCTCAAAGTACAGAGGTGGTGATCACACTGAGAACGCAAACCATATCAGTTTCATGATCAAGGATTTTATTGTATTACAAGTCATTACCAGAAAGTGCAATGAAACAAGAACCTTAGCCCAAGGCCCCCAGCTGATAAACACAAAGACAGCAAATACGGGCTGCAAGTAAGGTACGACATGCTGAAACTGTGAGATCAAGAGCCCAGCCCCGCAGTGGCCGAGAGCGTTCCCCAGAAGCAGCCTGCTGAGCCCCAGGAGGATGCAGAAGACCACGCAGAACTTCCCAGCAAGGCAGAGGAGGAAGATCTGGACTCAGAAAAAAAGAAGCTGGTGGTGAGAGAGCCAGCAAGCACAGCAGCTACACCAGCCCCAGTGACAAGCACAGCAGCATCATTTGAGAGTTCTGAAGGTTTTGAATGGCCTTTGGGTACCCTTGGGACCTGCCTGCTGATTGTGATGGGGATCAGCATGCTGACACACATACAGAGTGTGTTCTATCCATGATCATTTTGTCTGGTCTCAAGAGCTGAGCAGAGTCAGGTTTGGGTCTTGTCTGGAGTTGGACAATGTTATAGGGGGATCAGGAGTTTTCCCCCAAGGCTGGACAGTCATGACTGGCAGGGTGTGTGGGACAGTATGGGCAAGTACCTAGTCCACTGGGCCCCTCCAGTGCTTTGGAAGCATTGGAGATGGAAGGCAGCTGTATGGAGTTCCCAACAACAAGCTGCTGAAACTGCTGAAGGGGAGGGTGAATTATTTCGAGCCTGGTGGGCCCATGACACTTCAGGACATCAGGGCAGAAATACAACATACTGATGGACTCATGATCAAGGGGTGGATTTAGCAATGGACCTTATTGCCCAGGTTAATCACAAGTGTGAACACTGCACACAGCCTCTCTGGCTCTGAAAGACTGTTGCAAGAGATGGAACCCAACATCATGGACCGAATGGACTCACCAGCTTTATAGGGATTGGTCCATGCACTATATATATATATATAAAAGTGATGGTATATTGAAAATGTGGGACCTGAGCATGACGTGAATGGCATGGAATAAGGGGTGGATACTGTCCTGGGTTCAGCAGTAGCAGTCATTTTTCTCCTTCTT
>WYDI02038329.1:3857-32675 GCA_009867235.2 Psittacus erithacus | reverse complement strand
TGCCATGGTTCAGTGTGAGGTGTCCCTGCCCATGGCAGGGGGTTGGAACTGGATGATCTTAAGGTCCTTTCCAACCCTGACTATTCTGTGATTCTATAATTCCAGGAATCTGCTCCTTTCCCATCTATCCCGCAGGTTCCTCCATACTGCCTCATAGCACTGTGCTGGTCAGTAACTGCTTCTGCTAACAGCACGTAATTCATCATCGACAAACTCCCCACTGCACAAGCTCGGAGCTGTACAGCAGCTCTGTGGATGGGCTCAAATCCTGCCACCAGCCTCCCTGGAGAGATAGGGCTTCTCCAGACTTGCCACCAAACCACCACCCCCAGCCCATGCCCCAACCCTGCCCCATGGGGAGCTCCTGCTGTGTGAAGGGTCCCCAGCACGTGTGATGGTGAGAGGACTCACAAAACAAACTGGGATCTGCCCCAGGTTTACTCCCCTGCAGCCAGGAAGGAATCTGTCCACAGGGCAGCGCAGCGGCCGCTTGACTCCAAGCCGCTTTCTGACTTCAAATCCTTCACTTGCAGAGGTCTGCTCTGCCCAAAGCAACCTGGAGCACCTGCTGGCTGCGAGAAAGCAAAGAGGACAGCCTCAGGGCTGTGTCTGACCAACGCGTGTGGCAGAGACGTGCCACAGACACCTCCGGTGACAGCCTCTGTGCCAGCGCTTTATGTGACTTTCAAGGCTGAGCAGCCAAGGGGAGGGGAGCTCTTGTCCATCAGATCAAGGCTGGTGGCTGCACCCGGCGCAGGCCTCCCCCGCACATCCCATGCAGGACTGGGTTTCCCCCAGAAAAAGCTGGGGGTCACAGAGGGGTTTGTCCTGTGCAAAACCGCCTGCATCTGGGGCCTCGAGCAGCCTCAACCCCATCTGCTCCTCTCAGTCCTGTGCACTCTTAACTGTAATTTACAACCTGTTTTAACCAAACCTCACTGGTGAGAGGCTGCGGGAAGCTGTCTGCCGGGGTCTGGAGGTAGGCACCCACCGGGATGGCTCTGACACGGATGCAAAATGCTCCTGAAAAGAGAGACCCAAGGGCTGATACCTCCAGAGCCTCCTGCTTTCCCTGCTGCTTTCTGAGTTCATAGATATACACCTTCATGTTCCTACTGAAGCTGCTCCTGGATTTATGCTTATGGGAAAAGCTCATGGAATACGTTGTGGGAACTAAAGGTTTTAAAAGGCAACCTGAACAGCAGTCCAGGAGCAACCTGCTTCCAGCTACCGCTGCCCCTTGCTCTCCCTGCTGCACAGGACGTGCTGTGCCTGCAGCACAGGCTGTTTGCTCCAGCTGGGGTCTGAATGCTCTTTCCATGTACAAGATGCATTATTTCCCAGGCTGACATGCAGCTAATTAAGAAATGATTTATCAGCAAAAAAGTACCTTTTGCTCTGGTGGCTTCCACACCACCGTAGCTTAGCTTGGCTCCTGCTGAATCTGCATCTTCCTGCCCATTCCGTCACCAAAGGGCCCTGGTCCTGCAGCCTCAGCCCTATCCCAGCTTGCGGAGCTCTGCTCCCACTGCCACTGGGATGTGTCCCACACTGAACTTAGGATTTCAAGAGATAAACCAAGCAGAAGGAGGCCCACATCAAGGGAATGACCTTCACGGCATTGCAGCGAGTTTGGTGCATGCGAAGAGCCTGGATCACACAACCAAAGCCTTTTTGGATGATGTTCCCAAGGGATGTCAGCCCATCTTGCTCCACCTCACCGGCAACAGATCTCTGCATGGCTGCCTTGGAGAGAGGCTGAGGGAAAGGATGAGCATTGGCCATGTCATTACCTGATAAGGGAGGGTATGAAACGTGCATGGAAAGATACAGGCACTTCCTGCAAAGCCTGTATCCCATCGGTACTCCCTGCCTGGATCCTTCTGGCTGGCCAAGCTGCTGCTTCCCACACCAGGAGCTGGGTCTCTCCTGCTCCTCCATCCAGCCAGGCCAAGCAGTGCCCAGTCCTTTGTGTGGCACTTTGTGGTTAGGAACAGTTCCCTCTGCCTGAACAAAGCCAGAGGATCCATGCTGGTGCCAAGGAATTTTTAGCAAGCCGTGGGAAGCGTCAGTTGCTTTGCAAAGGGGCAACTGTTCATCGAGCAAAGAGTAACCGGAGCTCATCATCAGGTCAAGATCTGCCCTGGAAATGGGGTATCAGCTCTCAGAGGACCGGTGTCCTCACCCCTTCCCTAGCAGCACCCCCTACCCTGCTCTTCCACCTCAGTTCCCAGGACCACTTATCCAGCTGGGCCGTTAACCAGCATTAACCAGTGCTACTTTGGGGCAGGGGCAAACCTCACCATGGCTGAGACCCTCTGAACACAGCCGTGGGCCAGGGACACCCGTGTCTGGCTCCAAAAATCACCAATGAGCTTTTGTCACCTCCATCACACCTGCACCTGCAGTGCCAGGCACGTGCACACACAGCCCCGCTGCTCCTGGAATCGCTGCCCCTCCTCAGCAGCTGGGAGCTGGAACAGGCTCTAAACACAGACAAACATTACATGTGCACAGAGAGGTTTTGCCATGACCCAGATGTCTTTCCCCCAGACGCTGTGTTGGGACCTAAGGGGATTGCATGGGGCAGGAGCGTGGCCAGTGACATGAACAATGCCCTTGGTGCTCATAGCAGCCCCAAGCCCAAAAAAGCCAGGACAGGACATTTTCACTGCCTAGTGCCTGGTCCTCTCAGGACCTCAGTTTCTGCCTTGGCTCTAATTTGAGCCAAGGTGGATACAGGCCTGTGGATGCCACACTACTGCTCTGTGATGGGAAGGTCGGAAGTGGAGGCCCCATTTCCCTCTGAGGTGCAGGAGGAGCAGCTGGGATGCTCCAGGCAGGATCAGCCCCTTTGCTGCAGCAGGCAGCTACGTGGTGCCCACCAAGAGCATCCCAGCCTCAGCACCCACCTCGACCTTGGCTCTTCTCCCCAGGCACCAGGCAGGGTGACCTCCCCAGGAGCACTGGCAGGGCTGATGGTGCTGCTCTCCTGCTCCAGCACGTGGCAGAGTCGCATCCTCCAAAGGCAGTGCTGCCTTATCAATAATGAAAGGCAATTTCCCCAGACAGAGCCAGGAGCTTACGCAGCCCTTCATGCTCCTCATCTGCTGTTGACAGGATGGGAAGAACTTTAATAAGATGCGATTTGACAGTAACACAAAACAACAACAGCATTAAAGGAAGAATAATGGCAAAGGCAGCTGTCAAAAACCTCATGTTCTCTAACCAGGAGAGAGAAATCAAAGCTGTCAGGTCCTGGCAGAGGAGCGAAGGGCAGCTGAAAGCGAGGGCAGGACTGAAGCAGGCAGCAGGTACCACTGCCCATGGGAGGACCCAGCCACCACAGGATCTCAGCTTTGGGCCAGGGGGCCAGGGACAACAAGAGAATCCACTATGGCATCAACCTGGTTGAGACCCCAGTGTCACTGCAGCCAGCTCAGCATCACATTGGCTCTATGGCCAAGGAACCCAGGGGAGGGAGAAGCACCACTGTGCATCAGGTGCGGGCAGGCAAGTAACGCTCCACATCAGTCATGGTGCACACCAGCCTGCACCACACATGAAGGAGCTGCTGCAGGGATGGGACCTGTCACCCAGGCGGCTGCAGAGGGAGATGAAGATGGGCCAGATGCTTCTGCATCAATCTCTATGAACACAAGCCAGAGGACACCAGGTGGGGTTGAAAGAGAGAGATGAAAGGTATCCAGAGGAGCTGGGCTCCTTGAGGTTGTGCCACCTCCATGACCCAAGGTCTGTGGGCCAGGATGTCACAGCAAGGATTCAGGCACAGGGCGGCAGTCCTGGGGCACCCACAGGAGAGCGGGGACCACCGACCCCATGGAGATGGTACTGCCAGGAAGAAGGGACATGTCTCAGGCAGTGCTGGGGTCCCTTGACTCAGCACGGCTGCAAGAGCCAAGCAGGATGCAGCAGTGATTGCTGGTGGTCTGTTTTCAAAGCCCACTCTCCCCCCAGGCTCCATCCAGGGCAGATGCATCCCTGCTCACACCACTGCAGGGCAGCTACATCATGTGGTAGCACAGCCTCCACCGAAAACTTCTCTGGATCTGGCTGTGTTGGAGCATGCAAGGGCAGGGAGGGCCTGTACTGTGCTACCAGACCCCTGGAGCTGCTGTTGCTCCAAAAGCCAGTCAATAAAAATCAGTGAAGGGCTCGCTAATGCGTATGCCCGGGAAGACAAACAGGGCTTAATGAAGCCTTTAGTTCAAAAATACGTTTTTAATTTAAATGCAAATTGGGTGCTGCGCTATGTGCAGGTCACCTGCAGTGACACACTGCTTAACTAGCAGGGATGAGCCTCAGGAAGTGTGGGCAGTGAGCGGCGGGCCCTTTCCTGGGCATTTGTATCCTGCTCTGCAGAACAGCTCCTCACTCTGCTCAGCCAGTGCTTTCCTAAGCCAAGCACGCTGCCAGGGATGCTCTCAGCAGGCTATTAGCTATTAGTCGAGTAGTGCACATTTATCCCTGTATCCTGCAACCCCTCTTTGGCACGTCACAAATCACAGCCCACCGCTCGATAAATGAGCCTGCAACATCCAGCATCAGGCAAAAGGGTATCAACAGTAAATCTGAGCAAGGACAAGGGAGATTTCTCTAAATGCTGGGGTGAATTACATATATAAGTCTTCAGAAGAGACATTAAACCTAATGTGAAATCAAACCTTCAAAGTGATGAGCAGAGCAGTTATCCCCTGCGTTACACACAAGTTATGCGCAAGAGGATCTCATTTAAAGAAAATCTGCTTTTGCCAAGAGAGATGAGCTGGAATCCAAAGCCCTGATCTCCGCATCAGGGCTCTGGAGATGGAGCTTTAACTCTTCCCTCAGCCCAGCTCTGCCTCATGCCACTGCCACCCACTGCACATGGACCCCTCAGCACGGACATGGAGCAAGGTCCCCCTTGGCCACAGAAGTGATGCTGGTTGTGACCTGGCTCAGTGTAGCACCAGGATCCCCCTCCAGGACTCAGCTCAGTCCCAAAGTCCCACCCCTGCTCTGCTGTGGACACACTACAGTCGGTCCATGCGCTTCCCTCTGCAGGATGAGCCAGCCATCAGCTTGCAATAACACTCCTGACATGAACCATTATCAGAGGAAAAGTGGAAGCAGAGTGGGAGTGACCCTGTGGCAGTGGCCCCCAGGGCCTGTCAGTAAATGCTCACACTTTAATCAGCATATGTCACCCCATAGAGCAAATCAATAGTATCTCAATTGGAGAAAATGAGATAAACAGGAGCCTTTAAAGTGCTCCATTCCCCTGCAAATGGAAACCCCAGCCCAGGACTGCCCCCCAGGCATAGGGAGAGAAGTCCCTGGATTAAGCTGTTGTCCCTTCTCTGGTTTTGTTTCCCATCCTGCCTGGCTCCATGTGGCAAGAACGAGCAGACCCAGAAGCAGCTGGGTCAGACACAGGAAGGAAAAGCAGGGAGCCCAGGGCCCAGCTCTGCCCAGTGCCCAGCTCTGCCCAGTGCCCAGCTCTGCCCAGTGCTGAAGCATCTTGATTTGGTAGATAGCAAAGCCATTACCTCACAAGGAGATGTGACCTTTCCAATTGCGAGCCTAGAGGGACCCCAGGGACAGAACTGGCTGGTCCCAGCAGGATTCCATCACGAGGGCTTTGGCAGCTTGGAGGGCTGGACCCAGCTCCAGCTCTCTGCCCCCTTCCCCTGGTTGTCACTGGGTTGCCGGAGCTGTCACAGTGACAGGCAGCATCACTGCTGAGCCTGGAGACTCATCTGAAGGAGACAATCTCCTGAGGGAGAGGAGGAGCAGAGGAGAATCTGGCAGGCAGGAGGGGAGGTGGTTTAATGAGGTATCCAGTATGTTAAACCACTGAAGGATTAAAGCAAGGAAGGGATAGGATCTTCCATGAAAACTCAGTCATTAGTGAAGCCCCAGGGTAGATGCAATTGTTTTCTGGCTTTTTCCTCTTTGATGACCCAGTTTTTTCAATCTCATCAGTGCCAGGCTTGTGTTAATTTTTAAATATGCTTGGGTAACTGAGAACATTAACTATTCATGATCTTATCTTCAATAGGTGTTTGTGCGCTGACACTGAGCCAGGGTTGAGATGCACAGAACGAACCAGGGAGCTGAACTTACCAGGGAAGGCAATAGCTGGTTTTTCCTGAGCATCTTGTTGAAATGATCACAGGCTGGGTGGGGTTTCACAACACTCCAGGATAAATCAGGGCTCGTGGGGCAGGCTGGTATCACCAGGGCCATCCCTTGCGATTGCAGTGCCTTGAAAAGACGTAAGAGCACACAGAAAGCTGAGGGCTGGGGAATGCTGTGGACACTGAGGGTGCTTCAGTTCTGGTCCCCTGGGAAGCCCTAAATCAGTTTGCAAATCCAAGGGAAGCCTCCCTGGCTGGAGGTGGCAGGGATGCCAGCTGATGAATACATGTAGAGCCCTTGAACTCCTATGAAGGGAGCCAACAGAAGTAATGACATTTAGAATCATAGAATGGTTTGGGTTGGAAGGGACTTTCAAAGCTCATCCAGTCCAACCCCCCCGCAATGAGCAGGGACACCTTCTGCTAGATCAGGCTGTCCGGAGCCACATCCAGCCTGGCCTGGAATGCCTCCAGGGATGGTGCATCCACTGCTTCTGGGCAACCTGTGCCAGGGTTTTCCCACCCTCATTGTAAACAATTTCTTCCTCACATCCAGCCTGAATCTCCCTCTTTTAGTTTAAACCCATCACTGCTTGTCCTATGGCAACAGGCCCTGCTAAAACATCTCTCCTTATCTTTTTTATAGGCCCTTTTAAGTACTTAAAGGCCACAATAAGGTCTCTCTGGAGCCTTCTCTTCCCCAGGCTGAACAACCCCAACTCTCTCAGCCATAATTTGCCTGGCTTTGCTTTTTGGGTGTTCCAGTGTATGTCCTAAGGGTATGACACACTCCTCTGGGTGTGGGAGCAGCCACAGGCCACAAGGAATTGGGCAGCGCTGCCAAAGTCACCACACGCTGCTGCAGGGAACCAAGCACTGACCTAAGGCGAGGCCACCAGGCAGAAGAGCAAAGGTGGGAAAATATCAGAGCATGAACCAGCACAGGAATACAGCGATAGAAATAACTACTCACAGGAATACAAAACCTACACTGGTTTCAGGAGGGCTGGGAGCTGGTGGGGTAGAAGGCACAAACCTCTCTCTGCTTGCAGCAGGTACATGGGGACACGCTCTCACCTGTGCTGATAGCTTGTTCCTGGAAAGAAAAATCCTGGTACTTCCAAGGATCCGACTATCAGGACAGCGATGGGAACACAGAATCAGGAGTCTCCTGGCCCGGAGTCAGCAGCACCGTGGGAGAAGTAACAGCATCTTCAGGAAAGGGCACAGGGTGTTTCCACTGGAAAACTGGGAAAAGAATCACAGAGTCAGAGAATGCTACAGGCTGGAAGGGACCTCTGAGGTCCTCTTGTCCAATGTCTGCTCAAGCAGGGGCACCCAGAGCCCCCTGCCCAGGAACACATCCAGAAAACAACTTTTACTGTGTTTTATCCCCCTGTGAAAATTGAGTGTCATAGAACAAAAATTAATGATTTAACTTGCAACTAACACCAGATGCTCGATGTATATAGTATTTTATTGACTGAAGGTATATTACAATAGACAAACATATATTACACATGCTATACAAAATATACATTCTTATGCGGAAAAAAAAGGCATAAATAGGCATTCGGCAACAGCAATGGAGCACAAGGGCAGCTTTGCCCACGCTGTCTCATGAACCCCAGCTCCTGGTGCTTTGGCTCTGGTTGAAGAAACTGGTTGTGTTTAGTGGAAACATTGGAGTCCTGTCTGTACCTCCTGCAGAAACGGGGAAAGGAGAGACCTGATTTCTTCTGCAAGTCTACTCAGGAAGTTCCTCCAACAATGCTAAGCACAGCAAAGTGTTCACCTACTTACAAGCTTCAGCTATTTACAACCAGCTTATGGACTTGAAAGAGATATCATTGCTCATGGGAGGATGCAAATGTCCTAATACATAACAGCAAGTTTTATAGGCCAGTACCTCACAGAAATCAGTGCAGCTTTGGCTCCTGGTGCAGGCAGCCTGAATTTTAAAGCCTTGGTCCTGGCCAAGCACATCTTACCTACCCAAAGGGAATCCAATTGCAGCAGGGAGTTGAGCCCAGCGTACACCTGAGGTCCACATCAACAGCTGCACTGTGACAGATCTGTGTTAGCTCAGCTTCACACAAGACGGGGATGAAAGGAAAAGTAACAAACTTTAACATTTGCCAAAGGGTGACAGGAGACAGAACAGCAGGAGGGGAGCTGGTGGGAATCCTGGCTCTGCACATGCTGAGCAGCACTTGGCCACTACAGCCTGAGACAACAGCTGGAGAAGGCAGTGAACAGCCCAACAGATGAGGCTTTTCTGCTGCTGTAGTTTCATGACATGACCTTTCTCATCTGGATTTAAACTGACAGTACTGGGTTCCTGCAAGAGGTAACTTTGGATTGAAATAAGCATCATGTCTCAGATGCTGTCTGGAAAGGAAAAGGCCAGAAGAAATAAAAACCAGAAAGGAATGAACTGAAGATTCTTCTTTTGGCATGTATGTTAGTAAAACATTCCAGGTGTCAGAGCCCAAAAAGAGTTTAACACACCTGTGCTTCTCTCTTCTTTATCTAGAGGTCAAGGACAATTGGATCCTCTTCCTACTAAAGCTGCTGGCTATCAAAGCAACCATGGTTGCTTTGAGAGCATGTTAACAGCCCCTTGATAATAGTTGCTCATTTGTATAGATCTGACTATTACTCATGGCCAAAGAGCTGTGGGAAAATAATCATTATTCTCAGTTTTTCCTCACTCATTTACTCAAATAATCCACAGTCTCACAAGTTTCAGCTGTGATTCTGCATGACTACATCTGATACTCCAGTCATGCCCCCTTCCATTGAGGAATGGACTGGTGGGAAGCCTTACATACTTTTCTTGGGCTGGTCAGAAAAGGGGTTTCTGTCTTTATAAATATATAAAATACACCATGTGGTTCTTTTCATTTCAGTGCCTATCCTACAGCTTGGAAAAATGCAACAGTGACCAGGGAGAAAGCTCCTCGCTCTTCAGGAGTGAGCACACCTAATGCTGAAGCACTAGCACTGAGCACAAGGTACCTGCTGAAAACCCAATCACTGATGAGTCTTTAACACCTCCTACGCAAAGGGGCATTTTTTTTCCCAGGAAGTCTTTATGCAGAGGAAAGAGAAAATCCATACTATAGTTCACTAAGTACTTAGCAACTGCTTTTCCAATTCATCTGATGCTTTCCATCACAACATTCCTTCAAAAAGTTCACTTAACAGCCAGCTAGGAAAAACACATGGAGACAACTGCAACATACACAGTACAAAGGCTGGGTTTTAGATAAAAGCTTAGATAAACCTCTGAAACAAACCACTCAGACCTCTCATTTTACCTGGGAACCACGAGGAGACGTGTAGTGCGCTGCTCGTTTTGTTTGCTTTTGACAAGAATACAGGAAACACCGCTTGTTAATGCAGGGCCTGTTGGGCATTTTGCTCTACTGGACAAGACAGGTGCCTAATACAGAGATTTAAGGCCTTTCTCAACACTTGAACAGATCAAACTTGGAATTCTGCTAATGTCGTGAGATGGAGCAGCTTGCAGCCAGGCTCAATGCATGCAGAGCTGTATAGAACAATGAAATTCATCAGTATCACAGTTTCACCATGTATCTATAGTGAATTAACTGCTTTCCAAAACAAAGACAGCTCAATCCCCTCAGAAACAAGCTTTCAGTCCCACCAAAACCCCCCATATGGCTTGATATACAGCTGTCGAGAGTAAGAGTATGATACATACTTTGGCATAATAAAAAATATATTTACAATACAGCCAACACATTTATATGCTTAGTGTATACAAAATATTTATAAATGCAAATTTATTTACAACTAGAGTCCATTATTCATAGGAGAAAACAAGACCCAAAGTCAGACTGGTAACAGGGGCCTGCTAACAGGGGCCTGCTAACAGCCTAAGGAACAAAAAGCTGGCCAAGAATTTTAGGCTTACAGTTACTGGAGAATTCCACGAGGAGGCCCTGAACACTCGTTTTCAAGCAGACAACGCAGTGGGAAATAGCTATGCATTCTTGAGGGATTTTCAAAGCATGCACCAACACAAAGGCTGCTTCCAACATCAGAAAATCCTCGTTTGAATGCTATTGTAGATAGCACTAATCATCCATGTGTTCTGTTACACATTCCCATTTTCCAGTCTACAGAAATCCAGAGCAAAAGGGCATGTGCCACCTCCTCCTAGATAATCTGACTGTTTAGCCAGCCTGTGACTGCAGACACACGTACATGAGCATCTTTGGCCTTGGGGTTAGTCCTGAGGTAGTAAATACAAGAAGTCAGTTGACACAGATTTGCTTTCAAGACTCCATTCGAGTGTCTTACGTGGTTTCACTGTAGTCATGAATGTTGCGTGTCCTGTTAAAATCAAAGCTCCGGTCCCGGCCGCGGGGACAGGCTCCAGGTGGAGCCGCCTGGTCCCGGGAGCTGACAGCAGCGCCCTCGCTGGGGGGGGGCCGCGGGGTCTCCCGGCCTGGCTGCTGATGCAGGAAGTGGGAGTGAGGGAGCGCCATGTCTTTGTTTGCTCCCCATAGAGGAAGCTGGAAGGGTTCTGGAGAAGAGAAATCAAGAAATTAGAAGATAAACAGGAATTAGTTCATGATAAACACAGCCAAATCTTAAGACTGATTCCCAGAGTCATGCAGCTCCAGTAGGAGTCATTCTGAGGTTATTTTCTCTTTTCCAACCCTATCCATTCTACGTTTCTATGAGTCTGTGTTTTATTGGATGCTCTCCCTTTTCAACAACCTGTTACAGTAAGTAGAAACAGCACACAGAGTGTTGTTTCAGTGTGAACTTTGGAAAGGTTACCTGGAAAAGAGTCAGCATCAATCAGTGTACCAAAAAAAAAAGCATCTTTGGAGTTCTCTGAAAACCAGGCCAGCTCAAACAGAAAGCCTGTTTGAATCTCTTAGTGAAGCTCTTGGCTAAGAGATGTCCTTGAAGTACATGTAAAAGACCACACTCCACAAGCTTTAAGAGACAAACTGCAAATTAAGAAACACCATCTCTTTAACATCACCCTCTCCAGCTGTTGGGTACTGGATGCCAACTGAGGGCTAGTTCTGAGAACATTAAAGACGTGAGTTACTCACAAACTACAGTCACTAGAAGAATTAGCTGTGTATCAATAGGGAAGGGTAGCACAAGGAAGACCAGAGTTATCAGGGAATACAAAGCAACAAAAGGAAAGAGAGGACACTCACCATTGATTGGCTGGGAGGAGATTTTCTTTTCACTCATTTTGTCATGGTTAGTAAGGAAGACAGACATGTCCCTTTCTGCTAAGAGATTATCCAAAGTACTGGTTTCATGATGGGTGCGTGCTGTATAGGTTTCCTTAGACATCTGCACCATGAGGTTAGGGAGAGTTTGATCCAGGGGGTCTTCTTCTGTGATGTAGGCATAGGGACAGTACTCTCGTGTCCTGGAGTAGATGTTTGCGTTGTCGTAACAGTCTGAGCAGATCACCAATGGTGCTGCACCACCTGATAAACGCAATGAGAAACCAAAACACTCTCAAAGAGGATAAGGATGCTTGATTCCCAGACTCCTTTCATGTCTTCGTATGATCATATCTGAAGGGTCGTTATACAGTTAACGTGGTAATGGAGTATTTAGCTTGACTTAACTGAAGAAGTCACAGAAGAAATGCTCTAGGTTCCCCACCACCCAAAGTCTCCATAACACTGCCCTTCTGAGGCTGACCAGTAGAAAACCATGAACATGAGCGTGAGCAATCTCATGTTTGCTCTCCTGTCCAATGGAGGTCCAGCCAGCTTGGGCACCTGGCTGAAACAGCCCTGGAACCAAACCAGGATACCTATTCCACATCAGCTTATGCTCTTGTACCAGACTGGTATCCTGCATGCCCAGGTAATAAAGCTGTCGCCAAGACGAGATGCTTCTCAGCTCCTTCCTGACAGACTCTAGTGTAGAGTCTAGATCTGAAGGATCACTTTTAAAAGCTGGCCTATATAAAGATTGAACAGATCCTCACCATTTGGGTGGTAAAAGATAGCATCACTGTTTAATCAGTGACACAAATACCCTGAAATCATCCAGCTAAACTGCAGACCCTTTAGTTATGCAGACTATGTCAGGCAGAGGCACTAATTTTATGCCAAGGACAAATGGTACAGCAAGTCATCTTCCAAACAATTTCCACCTCTATTGCCTGGACTCTTGAGATGCCCAAGGAAAGAAACAGCATAATAATGTACCTTGACATTTAACCTAGGAATTCTCTAATGGCATCCCCACCTTGCTGAACAGATCACAAACCATGAGGCCAAGAATCTCTGGAGGGAACTGTATTACTCTGGCACCTGAAGGACAGCAGTCATGACACCTACATGCAAAGGCACTCATAGCAGATGTGAGCCCAGGTGTTGCTGCACCAAAGATTAAACAGCACACATGGAATGCAGATGTGCCTTGATAGCAGAATATTAACAAACACTAGAAGAAAATGAGACACCTCAAACTCAGGATGGAAAGTTTCAGATCAACCTGAGTCCTCTAAGAAAAGTCACATGATAATGCAGTACTATAGAGCGTTGTGCAATACTGCAGCCAGCTGTGAGGACAAGACCATGCACAGGCATCCTGCTGGAACACAAGTAATACATACGAGGGCTCTGCTTACCATCTGTGCCTTTATGCACGTAGCTACCAGCTGGAGGCATAAGCTGCTGATGGCTTCCTGCCTCTGAGTTACTGTAGCCTTCCTGAGGCTCTGAGAGAGTTCCTTGGGAAGACAGATAGCTGGGAATGTCTGCTGGTAGGTTCATCTCCTCTGCAAGGCAGAATTAACATTGATGACATTTACAGCTAAGTGTGAAGATTTCAAAGTGGTGCCAACACTGTTAAGCACGTAAGGAAAACTGTCACCCAGAAGTTCAACTCAGAGTTATCTTTTCTCTGCCTCCCTTGAATATCTGTATCATTAGTTCAAAACTAATAGGGTCAGAATGAAAATTTACGCACATTATCCCATGTCCTGAAAACATTTTTAAATTTATTCAAATATTTATTTCCAAAACTTTACTGCTTTCCCTCCATGTAGAACAAATCTAGTGTATAAAGAGCAAAATTAACACTTGATATTAAAAAAACCCCAAACAACTGTAAAATGAAGGAATTTGAGCAAATCCCTGAAGAGGTTTTAGAAGAAAACCCTAATTTCTTCAATCATATCCATCTGTAATGATGCCAGACATTTCACCCCTCTTAAGTGTTTTGTATTAAAGTAGGGCTGTTTTTAACAGGCTGCTGCTTCTGCACTTTACCTGTGTTAGTGATGCTGTAATCTTCACTCTTCCTTCTCATGTGGTAGATCACGATAACCCATACCAGGGAGGTTCCCACAACACAGCACACCACAACGATAATCACAATGCCCACTGTTGTCCAGCCATCCTCCTCATGGACAACACCACTCTGGGAAGAATCACAGTTTGGGGAAGCCAGGACATTTAGGTAAATATGGCCACGCTCAGTGCCCAGTGTGTTGGACATAATGCATGTGTACTTCCCAGCATCCTCTAAGCCAGCATCCACGATGATAAGGAGTTGATTTGCTGCAGCAAAAAAATGCCTTTCTGTGACTGTCAAAGGGCCATCGTCCTTGGTCCAGTTGAGGCGCGGGGCAGGGCTGCCACCCGCTATGCACTGCAAGACAGCAGTTTCACCTCGGGTTACAGTTCTGTCTTCCAGGGGCCTCACAAAGGAAGGAGTTTCTGTGACAGTGGAGGAAAAGAGGCAATAAATTGCAAGGGAAGTTCACTGTGTGACACCAGTGTGTACTCCATGGTATCTAGAAACCTTATCTTACAACTTGAACCTAAACTTGGCAGTCAAAGACAGGATTCAGGAAGTCCTATGAGTTCAGCTCTCATATGGATCACTGCAGCCAATGGGGTACAGCAAACATCCCCCAGATTACATGCTAGCCACAGTCTGCTTTAGGTATTCAATTCTAAATTTATGTATGACCATAATGGTGAAAGTCAGTGTCTTCATAAATTCTGCACTCTAGAGGAACTGTCCTTCCATTATCACTCAACATAGTTAATAGTTCATACTTGCAATGGAATTTGTTGTGAGGCAACACAAATTACCCAGTTTACGCTGCTGGACTGTGGTACATCCCTCAGCTCTCTTCTGCAAAGATCATACTAACTTCACCAGACAACACTGCAGCTTAGCTGCTAAAGCTTCACTGTTCAAAAACCATGCCTAGTGCTGCTCTTCATGTTTTAACTTCATTCTCTAAGATTCAAGCTTACAGCTACGCTACACTACACCACTGCAGAGGTGAAGAACTCCACATGCAAGCACAGATTAGCACACCACTTACCTAACACAGTCAGCGTGGCATTTGCTGACAAACCACCTGCAATGTTTTGTGCCATACAGCTATAGATTCCCATGTCTTCTATTTTCACATTTGCAATAAAGAACACATCATCCTCAGGCATGACGTGCATCCTTCTCTCTCTTGCAGCAGGGAAGTCTGTGCCACCATCTTTCTGCCAGGAGATCTGTGGAGTAGGGTGACCCTCTGCAGCACACTCCAGCCGGGCCATGGCCCCAGTGCGGATAGTAAGATCCATGGGGGTTTTCAGGAAAGAAGGTAGCTCTGCAGCAAAGGAGATTACTTTCAGTAGTTTCAGTACCAGGGAAAAAGCAGCAAAAGCTCCACAGCACAGAGAATATCTGAAAACAAATTTGAAACAGCCTCTAGTGTTCCCTGAGAGGGGCAGATTCTCCTGAGAACTGCACAAATTTCCAATGATGATTCCTAACAGCCTATCCTCAAATTTAAATACAGTATCTATAGTGCTCATTTAAGATGACCTGAAGGACATTTCTCATGTGGGAAAGACAGGGAAAAGGTTTAGCCTTCACAAGCTCTTTGCCACACTTTTTCTTCCCTTGTAAAAGGGAAGGTGAACTTCTGTCTCATAAGTCCAAGCCTGCATTATCTGTTCTGGACAAGCAAAATCAGCTCTGCTCCCAGACACAATGGGGATTAGTGCTCTACTGACTGACATGAACATTGTCTTACTTCCTTTCCCTCAAGCCAAAATAAAAAGAATCATGATGGCTAAAAACAAAGGACTTCAGAATTGATCTTTCAGAGTCTGCTTCCGGTCCCACCATACAATTTTCCTTGAATCCTCCCTAGCTTAACATATGGGAAAAAGTGCTTAGTTCTTAACAGACAGCAGAGGGAGCTTTTAGTTTAAGAGACTTCCACCTCCATTTAACTAGATGAACACCTAATTGTGTTTTAATGAAAGCATGGGATGTATCTGCCCCTTTTGAAAGTGAACACAAGTTTCTTCACCCACACAAACAAATCACTTCTTTCCTGCTTTATAAAATGATACTTAATACATCTAAATACCAGTAAGACAGTTTTGCAAGATATTTTGGGCCAGCTCTAGTGAAAAATAGACTTGAAGCTATTTAAATAAAGCTTTAGCTTTCAAGTGTTTCTCCTTTGTTACCATTATTGCTTACCATTGACAGTCAGCTTGGCTTTGTTGGAATAATTGGAGCCGAAGTGATTGGTGACGATGCACTGATACTTTCCTTCATCCGTGAAATTCACATTGAAAAGGTGCAGGACAGTGGTGTATTCAACCACCTCACCACCCTGCTGCTGGTATCTGGCAAAATTCTCCACCTCTGCATCATACAACACTTCGCTGTCTTTACGCCAAGCTGTGGACATGGGTGAATCACTGCTGCTCACAGCAGTGCAAGTCAGAGTCACATTCATGCCTCGCAGAGCAACTCTGGTCTCAGGATGCACTCTTATCTGCGGCTTAGGGAAGTTATCTGGAAATAAAAGCACTGAGATTAGCTACTTCCTCTTCAATGTGCAATTAATATTGCAAGAAAACTCACTGTAAAGACAATGTAAGCATAGAGCAAGCTTTGGGAACAGACGCCCTGCTTGAGGTGCACATATTCAGCTGTTTCCAGCTGGAAATCAAGCTGTGAGAGAGGATTAGAATCACAGGTAGTTACCAGAATAAGGGTTGAAAACAATCAGCAGAGAAGCATGGTCTTGAGCAGCACCCTGCATTTGGTACAACTGTCTGCAGCTTGCTATGTTTAGATCACACATAAAAGCTGTGCTCAGCTGAAAAACCAGATTATTTTATGAAGGACTGAGACTTATGCTCAGGTAATTTAACTATCCTGAAGAGCCTTTAAATTCTACAAATACAGAGCAGAGCAAGCTGGAAGTTCATTCTTATCTCATCCCACTCAATGCGAGTTATTTCAATACCCATTATGGCAGCGAAGCCATTCTCATATGCACAATGCAGCACCCAGTGTGTCAAGGCACCACAGTGGTGGTATCAGAATGGAGAAGTGAGTGATTGCACTTACATGATGATTATTGTAGCCTTTGCCACCAAAAGGATGAAAGAACTGCATACACAGAAGTTACACATAGCAGACTGCTCACCCAGAAAAGAACACCAGATTATTTCCAGGCTTGCCACAGACTTCACACATGACTCTGGGCAAAGAGACTCTCAGTGTTCCATCTCACAGTTCAGACACAAAAATAAACAGGTTTTTGTCTGAAGCTGTGGTGGCAGAGACCAGGTAAACATCACAGATATAGGGCATGAGAACACAGGCCAGAGTATTAATGACTCTGGTCTTGCTGGTATGGACAAGAACCACTAAGGAAGTGTCAAACAGTCCTTCCCAAGCTAAAGTCATTCATAAGCAGGGGGAATGGAAGCATTATCAGGTTTTAACAGTAACCTACATGAAAACCAACGCACTCTCACAGAATTACTCCCTCAGGTTAGCCTCAGTGCTCAAACACAACAAATCAAAAAGAAACAGAATTATATCCCAAACTCCAAAGCAGACCCAGTGATGTACAGAGGCCCAAGTGCGCACCATGGCCAAGACCAAACACCTCCAGCAATGCCACAGCCTGATTTCGGAAAGGTACCTCCACAGATTTGTGTTACCATGTTTTTATATCAGAAGTCATTAAAAATACAAACCACAGACAAAGTCATCAGGGTCCACACTGAGAAGGCTTTGTCCTGCTAACCATTCTGGATGAGCACAGCTAACATTTACAGCCTGCTGTAAATGGCTGTCAGTGAGCCACTGTGGCAGCCATTTCAACTGGCAATCACAAAGCAAGCTGCTAGTGTTCAAAACTCTGCAGAGACAAGGCAAAACAAAAGTGGGATTAAAGTTTATGTATTTCCTATGTGTGATTTCATGCAGCAAAACAACTTAAAGCATATAGGTTCAGAAATGTCAAGATTCATACTATTCTTTTATGCCTATGGGTACTTATTACAAAACGTTAGCTAGATATGCTATAAACAATCCAGAAAATCCTTCCCTCTATGTCAGCACTAAAATCTTACACTTCTTTTCCATTCTGAAGAAAACAACCTTGGATTTTCAACTTCTAAAAGACATACTAAGCCTGTTTTGCAATTATCCCATCCCTCTTAAAAGCAGTTAAAAGGAACATAACACTTCAGAGCAGCAGCATCTCAAACTCAACACACTTGCCGCTATGAAATGAGTGTAAGCCTCACTACTCATTTTCATGCCAGCTAATAAATACTTAAGAATGAAAGTAATTTGTTTCATACCGGTATCTACTGCAGATTGTTTACTCTACTCCAAAAAAACCTGTAAGCTGGAAACAATGCTGGGTCACTTTTTCCCCACCACCTGCTTGCAAAGCTTCCTAAATGTTATGTATCACTATGACTGACTGGGGAAAGTCCAACACTTCAACAAAAAGTGATCTGTCACTAGATGAACCCAGCAGTAACCAGAAGTACACAGTCAAGCCAGGATTCCATCCTGCTCTTTGTCCATGCACACCAACAATTCCTCACTTAAGACACATTAGAGAAGGCTATGAAAGTCGTATGTTTTAGGTGTCTCCTCAGTCTGGCAGATCCTGCAGACTAAGTCCATCTGGCCAAGATTAACTAATTGAGTAACAGACTTAAAACAGACTACACGATATTCAGAGACTTTATCTCATAGAGGTGACTGAGTTACAGTAGCTTTAGTCTTGGGTGTGAAGGTCACTTCACATTATACTTTAAATGTGTGAAGATCAGAAGAGGGTCTGGCAGCCTAAGCATCTGCTAAGTAAGTAAAAATTCTTGTCTAGTTGTGAATTTTACAGCCAAATTTCCCCAAAATGAAAGACAATGAATTATTTCCTTTATTCACGGCTCCATCCTAGCATGTGCTGAGCTTGCTGCAAAACCATGAGATATGAAAAACTTAATGGTTCAGCACTGCAAGAAAAAAGTGTTTTCCAACTGCAATCAAGGAGATGGAGGTGCACATTTTATCAAACCTTAAATCTAAGGATACTGCTACTAACTCTGAGTCGTAAATTACCATTTACCAGCACTGCGTGAAATATTTCATGGTGAAAGCAGACACACTTCAGTCAATCCTACAATGGCTGAAGGATTTTAGCTTTATCTACAAGGTAGGACTCGTAAAGAATCTGTACAATAATTATTATAAACTTACAGCTCTTTCAGGTGAGCCTGTGCAAATGCATTTTCTTGGATGGACATTACTGCATTGTTGCTTAAATCTCTAGAAGTTAAGCAAAGATAACAATAATGGGTAAGTGTGGTTTCATATGCTACCTTCAGTTAGATAATCCAATATCTGACAGGTAACACAAGACTGAAGTTGGTAAATAATTAGAAGTTCTGCAAAGTAAAGTACTTACAGATGTTCAAGTCCTTCAAGACCAGAGAATGCTTTTTTGGTAATTGACTTAATCTCATTTCCTTGCAAGACTCTGAAAGACAAAGCCCCCAAGCCCCAGAAACGAGTTTGAATGTCAATGAGTTCACAAGTAAGACTCAAACAAGCTCCCTATGATATTTAACTACATTTTTTTCTAATTATAGCTGAGCTAAAAGATCAAATACCAGGTTTTGAGCTTAAAGCTCAACTAGTTTTCTCAAGAACAGAGTTTCTTTTCCGTTCTTAACTTAAGAGATTTGGGTTAGAGATGTGTCAGAAGATAATTTAAGTCAGCAGAATGAAACAGTGCTAAGCAGAACTTGGGAGGGGAGCAATAACTTCCTAATGCCAATCTGTCACAATCACATTAGTTCCTGCGACTGCACCCTCATACCAAGCTATTTGTTATAAACAATGCCTGTAGCTCTGCAGGATGGAGCTTCCTAAGAAGCTCATGGCACTGGATGAAAAATGCACAGTCTAAGCACTGAAAAGCTGTTAATTCAACAGCATTTCATATTTGGTAAAAAATACTTTGTGCTGTGTCTTGGTTTGTTTGGGGTTTCTTAATAAGCAGTAACTTTTACCCAAACTACAGCAGCACAAAAAGTGACAATCACCACACAGCAGGACAAGGCTATTCAGTAATAAATGCAATCAAGTACTTATGTTTAATTTGTTCAAATTGATGCTGCAAGGTGACCCAGTGCTACAGATGCTCCTGAATATGGAACTCAAGCCTGTATCAGGAGGCTGGAGCACACAAGGGGAAACATATTGAATACAGCTGCCAACCAGAAAAATTTTCTGCCTCCTGTCACTGATATACAAACTCTCTCTCTACTCTGCATGCCTGGGAAGCGCTGCCATCTCAACAGTGTTTAATACATACAGTTTATCAAGCCTGCCGAGTCCCACAAATGCTTCATTTGCATCTTCTATGGCCCAGGAGATCTCATTGTTCCGCAAGTCCCTGCAGGAGAAAAGCTTTCTCATAAAGAAGCCTTGTAACATCATCATGACCACTGCTAGTGGCCAGCTAGGGAAAAGAATTTCCTGCTGCACAAGCCAGCTCCGGTGTTCTGGCACAGTGTCACCTGGAAGGTCTCAGATCTTTTATGAAGATTAGTTTTATAAAACTAAGCTTGTCAGAAGATGAGTATCTCATTTCAGAGATGCAAGGGAAAACAGAACTGCTTAAGATCAGTGCCGCAGACAGAACCACAAACAAATTCTGCAGCACAACCTCTTGATGTGGTGTTCAAGGAAAGACCCAGTCTGACTACCACTGGTCATGTGATGGACTATTTACCAGAAGCTGGGAGAGGCTCCTGAAGCAAGTTGGTTCATGTAAGTGAATTTACTAATACACCAGCAGCGTTAATCTTCCCAAGTAACAGGCTTACAGCAGCATTAGCATATTAAGAGATTACACACAGGTTACAGTGTAAAGGCTGCCAGGCATAAAGTAGTTGATTTTCAAATGGAGTTGATATTGTGTTCACAAATCTTGTTACCAGCTAATGGCATCTCTGTTTGACCTCTGCACAGCGCTTTGGCCTCTCACATAGAAAAGTGATCTAAACAGCAAAACCAATATAGCAATATGGTTTGGAGTGGATTAAATGCTTTTTAGAGAGAAGAAGAAATAAGTTAAGTTGCAGTTTTAGCCTGAATGGGATGGACTGAATCAAGAGTTTCTCTCAAAGCCAGAGTTTCTCTGTTCTGATACCAAAACAAGTTTCCAAACAAGTCAACTGACAGAGAGCTACATATACAGGCAATTCTGCATCTCATAAACACCTCATTCCTTGTGCTAATGGTGAAAAATGTATTTACTTTCTCTTGGGTGGGACTATAAATTGTGTAGAACAGCATCTTGTAAGAGACTGCAACCAACCTCCAGGACACTGTCAGTGGTAACACATTGTTTTCTTATTTTCCTTACTTTGGAATATGGAAGTCTTGTTCTTAACACCACACAGTAGTCATTTCCACAATTAACAGATACACATTTTAATGCTCAGGACAAAAAGAGAATGATTCATGCATCAAAAGGTCTTAACAAATACAGTCTTCATACTTGCTCACATTAAGTATTTTCCTCTCTGAAAATTTCCCAGGCACACAGATGTGATCTAATAAGAACGACTAGATGAAGAATATGCCCAATTTATTGCCAAGTTGCTAATTCTTGTGATTTCAAACTTGTTCCTAGATTTATCTCTAGGTCTGCTTCAAAATTTTGGATTGTGAATGCTGGAGGAGTACCAGTGCCAAGTTACTCACAACAGTATGAAGTAAATAACATGGTAAGCTGTAAAACTTCAAAACTTCAATATTACTTTTAGATAAACCTTTAATCCTACCTTTGCTCATACTACCTTGTGGCTAATATACAGTTTTACAGTTTATTCTTGCTAATTAAAGCCACGCTGCAGAGAAGAGGCAGGAACTGAGCACAGAGAGAAATATTTACATCAGCCTTAGCATTGAAACAACCAGTATACGAACAACAATGGAACTAATCCGACAGCAGCAAGGCATCTCCAGTTGTTTGAAGTACTTTTACACTCCGCTACTCAGACCACTTAGCAAAATGAGTGAGCAGCCCCAAAAGAAAAGCCCCTCATTGTGTGAGATGGGGAGTTGGCTCCTCATGCCTGGCTGGGCACGAATGCTTGGAGCCTTGTTAATCACCACTGCCCTGCTCCTGCACATTCCAACCCTGAAGCAAATGGCCAACCTCTCAGCTGCTGAGCCTGAGGAGCCCAGGAAAACCTACTAATTAATCTGCTCTTGTTCTTTTTCATGCTATTCTAAATCTAAGAAATTAGTTTTAATTATTTCATTAAAAGGCTGCATTCAGGTTAACAGAATCTGACTGCTTACATAAATCTCTCTGGCGAGTTTGCTTATTTAAGCATTTATTTAATGAACTGACAGAGGGGTGATAAACTTTCACTCCTTTCTCTACTATCATTGTTCAGGGTGATTCCAACTGCTCAGATCTACTTGGGACACTCCTTTTTTTTTTTTTAAGAGTCAGGATTGAGTCTTTTCTTGTCAGAAATACCAAAACAGCTGCAGCTGCTACAAAAGGTCCTGGCAAGCACAGAGCTGTGCCTCTGCCAGCAAGAGGTAACCCCACACTCCTCCTAAATGCTATGCCTGTGACTTCAGCACACAAGCAGGGAGGGCTAAACCTCACCTTCTGCAAGCAGAAGGGCTCACCACGTTGTTTCTGAGGTTCCAAGTCTTACAAAACCCTCTGGAACAAAGGGAGACCTGGGTTGACCATTTGCTTCACAACTGGCATTTATACAAGCTGACTATCCACACCTTCTCAGAACCAGTATGACACGCAACTGGGCACTCGAGGTCAACAAGCCTTTGTTTCTTACCACCACTAAAATTAATTGGTTGGTTTGCTTTAGCTGGGCCAGAATTCCGTGATCTTGGCAGACCAAAAGATTATCAGCCCCCCACACCTGCAGGGCAGCACACACCAATGCCAAAACACTGATCTCAGCCTTGCACAGGGCGATATTCATTGTCTTTATTTCCAAGAGCTTCACCGATTAAACTGAGACTTCATCTAGAAACTTCCTGTACTTACAAGGTTCGAAGATTCGCCAGACCTCGAAAGACACCATCAGCAATGTGACTGATGCGATTGTCACCCAGGTTTAGTTTCTCCAATAGACCAAGTCCCATGAAGGCAGACTCCCTGAGGCGAGTTAGTTGGTTGTATGACAAGTCTCTAAAAGCATTTAAAGGCAAGTAGAGGGGGGATTAATTAGGAAGACACTATCAAACTTGATTAACAACTGGGTTTGATTAATTTCTCTAACAGAAAACTTACAAATATAAGTAAAAACCAGAGCATTACCATGGGCCTAGCAAGGAAATCCAGTACTTTCTCTGGTAATTCATTCTTGCTACATACGCGCCATCCAATCTGTTACTGCAACATTTCAAAACCCCCAGTGAAAAGCGCCCCAGGACTTACAGCTCAGAAAGCCTTTGGCAGAACTCCCATGCATCTGGACTGATCCTGTTAATGGCATTCTGGCTAACATAGAGTTGTTGCAATGTCCGCAGGCCATACAGCCAGCCCTTGTTTACTTCTGTCAAGTTATTATGCTCCAGTTCTCTAAGGAATTAGAAGGAAAAACATTTGCCAAATAAATAATCAATGAAACATATATTTACAAAATTTCACCTTGTGGATTGCAAACCAATTTACTAATGTTAAGCCTCAGGCCACCTGAAATGCATGATTACATTAACCTGAAACCAAAACAGTGAACCAAAGCGTATGAGGAACTGAGTAACCACAACAACTGCAATGATCCAGTGGCAGAAGCAGAACTGTAATCTCCCTTCTCAAAGATTACTTCTGTTTTGAAAGTCTTCTGCTAAGACTGCATGGCACACCCTGCTGCTATCTCTGTCCAACAGTCACACAGAGAAGAACCCATGTTATGGGAGTGCAAATGAAACCCAGCAAAAAGCAACCTACAGAGTCAAAGTACTCTTGATCAGCAAGTGGGAAGAATTGGGAGAGAGCCAACATCTTTCCATCCTGAAGTAACCAGACATGATATCAAAATAATGGGAAAATACAGATCTGTAAACTCGCTTCCTGGGATGCTCATCAATATCTTAGCACAGCCTTGATGTAATGGAAGCTATACAGGACACAACCCTCCACAGCTAGAATCCCTGAGAGAAATTCCACGACTAGGCATACTTACAATTCTTCTATATTACCCAGGCCAAAGAATGCTCCATCCATTAGTCTGCTAATCCCATTGCGCTGCATTTTCAGGGATTTTAACGATTCCAGTCCTTGGAATGTCAGACTTTCCACTATTTTAATCCGGTTCCTTTTCAGTTCCCTTTAATAAAGACGACATTCAAATATTAAGACATATTTTGATAAGCACCACTTTGTGAAAGTCAAGAACGCATACTGAGATGAACAACACAGCTGTAAACACTGTAGTTTCAGCTTTCAAGACTGCTACTTACAGAAACTGCACGTGAGGCAGTTTGAAGATCTTTGGTGGAATCACACTAATCCTATTCCTGTTCAGCTTTACCACCATTAGTGAGCTAGATAAGTTATCAAGACAGCCTGCTTCTAGTGTAGTTATTCTGTTGTTACTCAGATTCCTGGGAGAGGAAGAGGGAAAGAGGCCTTTTAGAACATGGAGAATTTTATGAACACAACTGCACAAGCACTTCAGAGCAACCACTTGCTATTAGAACTCGAGTTCTAATAGCATGAAGTCACATCACAAATCTGAATTCTGATATACCAAACGAAATCATTTTTCCCAAAGGAATCAGTGCTAGGAGCTAATTTTTACTGCATGCCCATACTTTGGTTAGACATAGTTAAGACAATGTCAACAGCGACCTACTCGAACTGGGCAGAAACCATTGCATGTCCCTGGTGGCTGAAATACCTGGATTTTGACAACAGCAGCTACTGGTTTCAATACTATTTGAGAAACTGCAATACAGATTGGTATGAAAAGTGTTTTCAAGCACATCTGTAGCTACATTAAGCACTGCTACCAGTTCAAAACCACACAAGGTTGCCTGCCTTAAGACAGTAACCTGGAGTAGATGAGGTCTTCAACATTATTGTTGTAGAGCCAGGAATCCAAAACATAACAGATCACTCTTACTTACAGGTACTTCAGTTGCATCCGTGGAAAAGAAGAAGCTTTAATTTCTGAGATCAGATTAGAGCTAAGATCTAGATTTTCCAGTGAAAGGTAAACCTGGAGTTGCTCAGCATTTATTTCTGGAATGGTATTGTGTACCCTGAAAAACACAAGTAACAAATATGATTATCAAAACACCTCATCCTTCAAGCTGAACAGCTGAAACAGCTTAGGATTTGTGTATCAACGTTATCAGAAAGCCACTTAAATGGGACATGTACCACACACCTCAAAGTGTCCATTCCTCATGCGATACTGAAAATCCAAGAGCTATTTGCCACCTTGACAAATGAACAGATTCAACTTCTGGGGCCTGCAGTTGGACTGTTCCTTGTGGGAACTGTCATTCCTAAACTGAATTCCTCCCCTTCAAAGCTGCCCGTCTTGGTTGACTGCATTTTATTGGTAATTTAGGGTGACTTGATTGTCTAACTGATTTGTATTTATTTAAAGAGCGCTTACATATTCCCTAAAGCACTTTAGATGAGTAGTATTGCAAGACAAAAGAAGCTGTGTTTTCATACAACTTGATAGCAGAACTCTAATACAATTCTCCCATTTGTTAAGAGCAAGGCAGAAAAGCAATCACTTACAATGAGAGAAGAGTTATATTAGAAGTTGTTTCTCCAAAATACGGAATTTCACTCAGCTCATTGTAATTCATTTTCCTTTAATACAGAAAAAAGAGGAAAAAATATTACTGGTGCTTCAAAGTAAATCCCTTCTGTATCCAGCAGGAGTTCATACTGCAGAATGCATTTAACACTTTTGTTAAGAATACTCAGTAGTTGACCAAAAAGTATTCCCTAAAAGCTTAAATAACAGCCTGAACAATTTAATAGAAAAGCATGCTTTTTTAACCATTTTCATGGTTAAAGCTACTTCTCTTTAACTTAGCTATAGTCAAAACAAACATGTCTCATTTCTTTTCTGAACAATGGTCTTCTAATCTTTTACAAAGAAGTTTTCTGCTCACAAAGCATCAGTTTTATATATAAAATGTGCTGCCGACATAGAGCATCCATTTTTAATTCACTGGCACTGAACATTTCTACAAGTCAGACCAGATATCAAGACATGCAATGAAATGTGCTAATTAGAATTAGGTAGGCTATCTCCACGATTATCTTCATAAAAACCAACTTACACTTCTTGTAGTGTATGAACAGATAAATCAATGCTCCAGTTGGATGACAACAGATGATTATGACTTAAATCCCTAGAGAACAGAGAGAAAAGTTATTCCTGCTCCTGGAATAAAACCCACCAAACATATGCTTTATGCAACTTCTAAGTTTTAAACCCTATTTATGATACACACAGTTCCTCCCTCACCAGAGGAAGGAGAGATTCCTCCTAGCTTGTTCCAGTAGGCACTCACAGTAAGAGTTCAGACAGTTCTGTTTCTCTGTTTGAATCAAGTAACTTCTTGTTTAAAAAGAACTTGCAAGAAAGCCCATACTTGACCAGAGCATTTTTCCTTTAAATCAGAACTTCATAGACAATACTTTATATACATTAATCATAAAAAAGAAAAGCTTTCCAGGGATATGGAAACAATTTCTTACAAAATGCCTGTTACTGAACTGGTTTCTGCAGCATGATCCCCATTTTCTCAGCCTGCACAGCTTTTCAAAGACACTGACTAGTCAAGGCAGGCTTATTTTAAAGGAACAACATACACACCATTACCAAACAAGCTGGAGGGGAGAGAAACATGAGGCTGGGAAGCTTATAAAGCATGCTTTAGTGCCAGTTGCTTTTGCTTATAGGAAACAAATGCAGGAGTTGGATTGTTTCAACGGGCAACAGAGTCATCAGATTTGGGTTTAATGCCAAAACTGGATGTTGATGCTATTCTCTTTCCTTGAAAGCAGTACTTTTGCCTTGGACTTAGTGCATAAAATGGTACAGTGTGGGGGGAAATGGATTCACCTCTGAAAGCTAACTCACTCTCTGGGCACAATCAATTTTGTGACATGACTCAACGCATGACCAAAAACCTCAGGTTTGTGATGGCAACCTGGTTCTAGCTGTACCAGTGAGGACAGACACATCATGCGTCCCCTCATCTCTCAGTGACACATTACATGTGAACTATGACACCTTTCCAGTACAAGGCCACACAGGGATGAACCCCTGGCACTGCCACCAAGCCTGTGAAACACAACTGAAATCCTCCCCACAGTCAGAAAACTGTTGAGAGGCGCATTTATAACTGGACACTGCCTGTTAAATCAAGAAGTCTGCCTTTGTCAACTAGCTGTGCCTGTCTGTCAGCAAGGCATCATGCCTCTCACTCCATTTCCAGCTCCAACATCAAGCACAGAGCTCTAACAAGCTATTTGCAGCAAAAGCTGCTCATCTCCTGATAAGTTACTCTGACAAGGTCCTGTATCACTGATTCCCTTTCATCTATCACATGATTCTCTTTCAAGTAACACAGTACTTATTTATTACAGCTAGTTTTAAGGCTACCAGGCAGGCTGCAGCTAAGCTGACACAGGAAACAGAATTATTCTTTAAGAACAAAACTACCATGTATCAGTTAAAAAGAATATTACAATGCAAGTAATCACGGTTAAAAATGTTCCCATTGACAATCAGGTTGGGGCAGCTGCAGCGCCCATGTGCTCCTCGATTCCTGCAATAGCTTTGGGCCTGTGCTTGGCTTCAAGTACACTGAAGGTCAAGCCTGTGCAGACACAAAAATGCCCAAAACCCTTGTTTAGAAGAAGAAAAGAAACTGTCCTGGTGTGGCCCTGCTGAAGGAGGATTTAACCCTCGCAGAGTACCAGTACAGATGCTTATTGGTGGGTGTTAATGCTGTCACAAGAACCCTCCTCCACACAGAGAAGACTTGGCGCTAACTAGAAGACAACCTAAGCAGGACCTGGGTTTATTTACCCTGGCACTACCGATGCACCTTTGTTCTATAAGACCAGAATCTATTGGGAGAGAGCAAGGACTTGAGAGATGAGTTGTTAACTTCAGGCTCAGCGATGAAGACATCGCTCTAGCAATGAATTATTAAAATCCTGGGTGTCATGGCAAGTCCATCCTGTTAATGTATTCATTTAATTACAGCAAGATGTAAATTATACAGATACAGCAGCAAACAGGTTTGCAAACAATTATTCAATTCTATAATTAAAAAAGAATTGAGAAGCTGGAGAAGAGGCCAACACTGCTCTGCCTTCAGCGCATCCCTGAACACCAGGATATCAGGCCTGATCCCTCCATATGCATAGTAATGAACAGTAACACAAAACCAACTGCGTATGAACTGCTCCTACAGCACTGCAGCCACCCTCCCGGGCAGCCTGGATCTCCCTGCCCAGTGCTGCTAGGCCTCTGGCTCCGGGCATGCCAAAGGAGCCATCAGGCACACAGAGAGCGCATTCCCAAAATCCAGAGGCAGCCCTTCTTGGATCTTTCAAACATACAGGCACCCAGCCAGTGCTGAGGAGACTAATCTTGGCAGCAGTGGGTTTAACCAGACCCCTGAGTACTAAACCACGCCATTTCCAAAGGACCTCAGCATAATCCGTAGTGGAAGGACAAGACAATGGACACAGAAGATAACAACACACTCCTCAAGGCGCCCAGATACTATGCTGATGAGCAAAACCATGCTATGGGTGCTGAGCCAGACCAACCTGTGTGTCAGGCACGGTTAGCAGGCGCTGACAGAGATCCTGGGAGTCAGATTAATATGCAAAGAAAACAGCAACTTGATTTTTTCAAGGCTTTCAGGAAGAATATCATAGAATAGAGCATTTCAGTTGGAAGGGACCTACAATACACCCAGGCTGGTACAGGAAGCATTTCTGTTTGAATCTTCCTTCTTAAGAAAAGTCAGAGCTCCTTTAGGCAAAAATATTTTCAGAGGGTAGTTTATGCTCACTGTGGACATTTGGCTTTTTAACCAAATGCAGAAGTAGCAGCAATCTTGAGTGAACTTTTAAGTACTTGTTGAGTTCTTTATGACTCCTGAATTACTTCTTGAATTATATTGGAATTACATTATCATGGGGGTGCTGAGGCGCTGGGACAGGGTGCCCAGAGAAGCTGTGGCTGCCCCATCCCTGGCAGTGCTCAAGGCCAGGTTGGACACAGGGGCTTGGAGC
>WYDI02038328.1:0-10627 GCA_009867235.2 Psittacus erithacus | reverse complement strand
CTTCTCTTGTTATTTCCTTTATCATTATTATTATTGGTGGTAGTAGTAGTGATTTGTACCTTAGTTAATAGACTGTTCTTATCTCAACCTGTGGGAGTTGCATTCTTTCAATTCTCTTCCCCATCCCTCCGGAAGCCGAGGGAGGAGGTGGGGGCGGGGGGGCAGTGAGTGGGCTGTGTGGCAGGCTTAAACCACGACACTATGTTAGGCAATTCTTAGGTCATTATTTTACGTTGAAGTATAAGCTAGAAAGTTAGATGTTGGCTATAATAAAAGAATAAAGGACCATGCCACATCAAAACCTTTTCTTTTCCATTTGACAGGAAATTTCACTTGACATGCAGAAAACACTGATGGGTATGAATAATTAGACCAGAAAACCTGGAGTACAAAGTGCAAGACTTTAATTCCAGTGCATTACATTGGTTTGAATCTTGTAATGTGGCTATGATAGCTATAACATATAATATTGCTTCCATTAAAAGGTAATGAGTCCTGAAAGCAAAATCCATGGGCATTCCTAAATACTGCAGAAGCCCATTTCAGAGTCATGGAGTCTTAATGTAATCAACGGCTGCATTAGCAATGCTATCTTTGATGCTCCAGGTAATAAATAAGGTAAGTAATCAACAGATTAATATTTTTTTCATATATTTCTCAGAAGAACTTTCCTGGATAAAGAAATATTATTGTCCTTGTGCAAACAGCAATCCAAAGCACAGAGAGAACATCAGATCTCATTACAGATGCACAGTAAATCTGAAGCATAGCTGGGAACAGCGCACAAGGTTAGTAACTCCCAGCCTGGGACTCAAAATGCATAAGAACATAACTGTTGGCTGAAATAATATTCCTAAGTTATATCGTGCTGAGGGCATTGGCATAGTAGCCATTGGACAACCATTATATCTGTACAACACTTGAATTTATAGGATCTGGTCTAAATTTCTTTATGGACTTGAAATAAAGTGAAGTTAGTGGAGTCTCAGAGGAGACTGTGAAAGCAGAACAGCTCTCTGAAGTAGTACAGGATGAAGGCATAATTTGTTGCAGAATGAATTCTCCAAGATAACATTCTGATTGCTTGGAATGATTCTGAAAAAGCAGAGCTTTTTCATCTGTGGTAAAAGCAACAATCCTACCATAAAACTTTCATTAAGAACTTCACTATTATTTGTTATATAATTTAACCTTTGGCGCTCTTTAATATCATGCTCTTTGATGCTCTTTTCCTGTGATAGTCAGGCAAGTTACATAATAACGCAGCAAATGAAAAAAAGGCCTTGAAAGCAACAGCAAATCGTTATATGCACTCATTTCAAGCCTAAACTTCCACTTCAGTATGCAGAACCTCTCAGATTGCACCTGTATTCTAATGGAAACAAAACCCAGGCTGTGGCAAGTTCGGTCAAATCTATAGCAAATCTGTTCTCATCAAGTGGTGAATGACACCAAGCTGAGCGGAGCAGTTGATGTGCTTGAGGGTAAGGATGCCATCCAGATAGACCTTGACAGACTGGAATTACTTCCATGTTTGTCATCTAGTCTGCAAGCTAGGTAATGGACATCACTTGTAATACTGTGACCATGCACTCCTTCCTCTTTAATGCTTGTCAAAGATTTTCATTTTCTCATTTTATGCCCCACATAAATCAAGTTTATCTTGGTCTTACCAAGGCTATCTTTGAAGCTTCATGAAATTGGAAAGGATCTATTTTTTCCCATGTAGAATTATCATTTGCTCTAACTGAAA
This sequence comes from Psittacus erithacus, assembly GCA_009867235.2. Classification (NCBI taxonomy): domain Eukaryota; kingdom Metazoa; phylum Chordata; class Aves; order Psittaciformes; family Psittacidae; genus Psittacus; species Psittacus erithacus. Next base: position 8,874 of record WYDI02038328.1, on the reverse strand, counting down.
AGAACAATGAAAATAATTGGACATCAAAAAAAAACCAAACAAAAACTGCAGGAAGCAGAGACTGAAATGGTGTATTACTAGGCATGCTTTGGGAAAAACGATAAAAAAAGGTTGGCATTGTTATAATCTGCAAGTATGTAAAATGCTTCTGGAATGAAGAAAGACATAATCTGTTCTCTGTGCCTGGAAAGGATGAAAAAGGAACTAATCGGCTTGAATTATAGCCAGGAATATTTAAGATAGAAATTAAGTAAAATTTTCTAATGACATGGATCATGACACACTAGAACAGATTGCCTGAAGAGCCTTTGGAGTTTCAGTCACTGGAAATCGCTAAGGACAGGTTAGGTAAACATCTCTCTGAAGTGACAGGTACAGTTGATTTTGCCTGCAGGCAAGAGCATAGAGTGGATGACCTCCAGAGGTCTCTTTCAGCCTCTTTGTCTCTGATTCTGTGGTAGGCAGTGGTTTAGTCTACAAGTACCCTCATACTTAATAAGGGTATTTAAAGAAGAAGGTACTCTTCAAAAAGACATTTGCAGAGATGTCAATATTTTTCTGGAAGTAAGTAGGAATGCATAAAAAGATAGAGCTCCTGGCTGAAAATGTCATTCACAACCTTTTTTCTGATAAAAAAGATCACATACTATATTTTAGATATTAGATTTTCTCAAGACTACAGATAACATTTGAATTTTGAAGAAGCTGTGCATGGAAAACAACACTGCTTCCCACAGCATTATAATGTCTGTCCTCTATATGCTCTACAGGATATGAATTTTGTAGAGCTTACTTCTTTAGCGCTGAGCACTTAACTGACACTGAGGAGATGGTATACCTTTGTCTGACTATCTGCCCCACACACTTCATCTGTACGGTTGCTATAAGAACTCAGCATTCTTTGAGTAATCTGAGCAAATATCTGCAGTTATAGGCATTTGCACGTCTACATGTGAGATTTCTTTGGAGCCAGTGGAGAGGAATAGGCATTCAGCACAAGGTTCATCTGACTTATTTTCAATGTCTCCTTTTGGATGAGATAATTTGTGCGCAGGAAGTACTTACTTATTTCCAGTGACTATGAAGAAAACAAGAAGTGAGCAGTTGAAAACTGGACATCTGTATTAAACAGATAAGTAAATGAATATCACACTTCCTTGGATAGGTTTTCACATTATCATTATATTATCATATATATAGTATATTATATATCATATATCATATATATAGTATGTCATAGATACAGTATATTATCATTTCTTAGTCTTTCACATACTTTTCCTCACACATCTTTTGTGGAATAGGAAGAGCTGTTGGCTTCTTTTTGAAGATGTGGAAATGAAGCACAGGACAGTTATGAGATTTGCCAAGGCAAAACCAGAAAATTGAAGAGAGGCCTGAATCTAAGTTTGTGATGTCTCTGACTGTTCCAGTGAATTTTCTTTTCTTTTTTTTTTTTCTTTTAAATAGAAAGAACTTATTTTTTTAACAAAGCAGTGTTTCTAAGACAGTCATTGTCACAAGCTAGTCACCCTTGTGACTCTTGACTTTATCCCACCAGATAAACATTAATTCCCTTAGCTAGACTTTAAATAAATAAATAAATTTAAAAAACCAAACAAAAACTGCCCTGTGTGCAATTGCTTTGCTCTTCTAATTAGGATGCTGCAAAGCATTCAAGAATTACATAATAGGAAATGGTACAAGGATGGCAAATCTGCAAAAATACAAATCTTCAGAAAGAGCGTGATCTTGCAAGTGTCCATATGGTAAAAACGTATCTTTTTTTTTTCTCATTTGAAAATGTATAAATTATTTTCCAGAGCTAAAATACATATATACACATACTTGTATTCAAGTACTATGTGTGTATTCATACTTTCATGATATATATATATGCACACGTATCTGAGTTTTCATTAGTTTGATTGAAGGATGGATCAAACTGTTTTCTTCAGAATGCCTAGCAAAAGGGAAACAAAAGTATGGAATACTAGAACTGATAAATGCCTAGTGCTTTAAATATCTTTTTCAAGAAGAATTGCCAAGCAAATTTTTATGGGGAAAATCCTGTTTATCTTCAGCTGTGTGGCAAGTGGTGTCATTCCTACCACAGAAGGTACCAAAGAAGAATAAACTGTAAGAAAGTATTTTAGATTGTAAGTTTTCACTAAATTCAATAGGCCTTGATGTCTTCAGTTTTGCCATAAATATTTCAGATAAAATCCTGGTCTCATTTGAGCTGAATAACAACCCCTTAGTGTACGAAAGAGAGAAACATTTCCTTTTTGGTTCGTATGGGGATTGGAGCTTTAAAATCTAATGTCTGAAATGTATATTTAGTGCTTGAAATAAAGAGCTGGGAAGGGAATGGAGGAAAGAAATAAAAGAGTAGAGAAAATAACTTTTCCACAGTGTAGAAAAAACATGCAATGAAGAATCTCTATGACACACAGAAGTACTTTGTGAAACACAGTAAAGCCCTAGCTTCTCCAGTTCCCATGATATTATCTCCAAAAGCATGTTTGCATACAGCCAGCTCTTATATTAAAGTCATTTTTTCTTATATTGGGAATAAGTCTAACATGGGCTAATATACCCTACTTCTCAATATACAGAGACTTTAAAGAGCATCAAGTGTAAATTCTCTGGTAATTTTGATGGTCTAATGTTTATTATGTACTTCGAGCAAGGTGAAAAGATCTTGTAAGATATGAAGAAGTACAAATTAGAAAGATTATTGAATGTTCCTGAATAACCTAGAAAATGTTACTTGTAAGGTTCTTAGAAATTCTATTTAGAATTGGCATAGCCTGTTTTAAACTATCCAGCACAGGAAAGTCCAGATCATGGATAATGCTGGCAGTGACAAGAAGCAGCTACAGTGCACAGGGTACAACACATCCATTACCAGCAATATTTTGCTCATATTACAAAACCTTAACGAATAACATTAGTGAGAAAAGCAGCTATATGCAAATGCTAATTGATCTTTTCAACAAAACCAAAGACAGAGCACCAAGAAAAACTGAATTAAGCTTCATCATGTTAGTAGTTCTAGGGACAAACCTGGACTCTAGCACAGGCTGGTACAAGCCCTTAGTGAAGTGCAGATGGTACCTCTGTGATGTGGTCTTTAAATGCATTACACAATGATTACAGCCCCTAGTTTTACTAATACAACATATGTGAATCTTTTCTGTATTCTCAGTGGGCTAAGCAAAACTGCATACTTTTGGTAAACATCATGCAGAAGTCCTCCATGGATGAGGAAACTTGCTATCTTCTGTATGGTTGTCGTGGTTTAAGCCCAGCCACCCAGTCTCTCACTCACTCCCCCCCTTCCTCCCTCAGCTCCGGGAGGGATGGGGAGGAGAATCAAAAGAACACAACTCCCACAGGTTGAGATAAGGACAGCCCAGTAACTAAGGTATAACACAAACCACTACCACTACCACCAATAATAACAATGACAAGGGAAATAACAAGGGGAGAGAATACAGTGGCTCACCACACCAACACCCAGCCCAACCCCCACAGTGCTCTAGCCCTTCCAGGTAACTCCCAATTCACCTCCTGGTCATGACGTGCTGTGGTATGGAATACCTCTTTGGGTAGTTTGGGTCAGGTGTCCTGTCTCTGCTTCCTTCCGGCTTCCCCTCCTCCTGGCAGAGCATGAAGCTCAGAAAGTCCTTGGTCAGACTAAACATTACTGAGCAGTAGCTAAAAACATGGGTGTTATCAGCACTGTTCCCAGACCGAAAGTCAAAAACACAGCACTGCACCAGCTACTGAGAAGGAGAAAAATGCCTGCTACTGCTGAACCCAGGACAATGGTAGAACAAATTTGCAGCAGAATATTATTCTCCACCAAAGTGAAAATTTAAGAATAAATGTCCTTTCTTAAGCTGACCCATTTTCAGTTATCTGGGCTAAAGTCTGACCAATTTACTTTGTAAGCTTTTTTCTGAAGTAAGAAAGGATGGAATTCAAAAATATCTATACTTAAATCCACTTCTGGTTGATGAATACTATGGTAAATGTAAAATGGTAAAATCAGTGTGGGTTCAAAGAAATATATCAATAAATTTGAGGATAGCAGCAAATAAAGCAGATTAAATTCACATTTTTGCTTCATTTCTGCAGATTTTTCCTATGATACAGAAATTTAAAAAAGATTTGCAGATAACATAATTTCATTTTTCAATGTAAGTTTTCTGCACAGGAATTCTTTGTTTTATTATGTTTTATACATGTCAGACTATGTGGCAAGAGAAGGCCCTGAAGCATGTAACTCTGCACAGGCCACATGGCTGGTCTGTGGGTTGGTGTTCTGAATCACCAGCTGCATTGAAAATTGAAGCACAACATGCATGTTGTAGAGCTACACTAACAAAATCTTGCATTTCATTGCTACCTCCACCTTTCTGTCATGAGATTTGTCTTTTCTTTCTGTAATTTTGTTTAAATTATTGCTTAATATATTTCAGTATCTTTTGCAAGATTTTACCTTATTGTTCTTCCCCTCTTTCTACCCCCAAATGAAATAAATCTTTCTTTTTACCAATTTCTTTTTTTATATCCACTGCAGTTTTGAAGGTAGTTTTACTCTTGAGTCCTGGGATGTTGCTTGCAGCATTTCCTCCTTTGCTTAGCCTGCAAATTCCAGATGGAGTTTGCTTCTTTTGAATTACTGTGCATGGCTTTTCTATATTAGTCTTTAAACTTTCAATCCAGTCATTGTCTCTAATTGGTTCTCATAATTTCCCAAAGTTTGCCCTTTCAAAATCAAAATCCTTACTTATAAGCATACTTTTGTTTATCCCACTGTTTCATTTAAAATGGATCAGCTAGGGATCATTAGATTCAAGGTGTTCTGCAGAAGGCTCTTTTATAATGAGACATATTTCACATTACATCCATGTTTTATAATTTCTATTAAACAGATATTGAGGGTATTGGACAACTACTGGGCAAAGTTATGTTAGATATTAATACACTATATGCCACAAAGCTGCATCTAAAACCAATTGTATTAAAATCACAAGTTCCAATTCAAAACAAGAGTTACAATGCAAAATCTAAATTACTCTGACAGTTAATTATGCCCATTTCTGTATATCACATTAAGGTATTTAGTTATGTGATCAAATCTTACTTGTATTTCCCACAGTATTTCTACGTCAGGTGGAAAAAAAAAAAAGCATGAAGATGTCTTCTATTCGGAATACATACATACCCCAGGTTTGGAAGAGCTGAATCCTTCACCCAAGTTTTACACAAATGTATCACCAGAATGGCAGAAACACTGTTTTACAAGAGACTGGTTCACTTCCCAAATTTAGTCATAGCAGTATATACCTTTGTCACATCAGTACTAAATCCTGGTGGGTTCAACAGGAAGCAACATGCAAACTATAACTAATTAAATATCTACAGTTTGGTGGAGCAAAATTAGCATGAAAACGTAATTCCAATATTTAGCAAAGTAGACATGTATCTCATTCAAAATTCTAGCCTCACATACAGTTATGGGCTGCACTGGCAGATGTTTCTTATAGCAACTAAAGGCCATACAGATCACTACAGCCCAAGTTTCCCTGTATTTAAGACAATCTCCCTACAGTTTCTATCACAAATTGAAAGCATACTCCAAATACTTTGAATGTGACTCTTGAAGACTTTTTTCAGTGGTGACAAACCAGTGCCATTATTTAGCAGTTTAGCATAGATCTTCTAGCTGTCCATTTCCAATATTTTTTTAAGACAGGAAGACTTGGGCAATATAGAATAATACGGCATTATTCTATATGGCTCCAATTTGATTATTTTAAAAGAAGAATCTTTTCTCAGATTGAAAAAAAGAAGCAAACTTTTCATTCTGCAGTCTGATCCTGTCACTCACTGATCCTGTCACTCACTTTCACATTGACTTGGTTTATTTCTAAAACCTAGGTGAATTAGGATTATCTGGGGTAATTTGCTCAGTTCTGAGAAAAGAATCTTTGGTAAAATGAGTGGACTTTTACGATGGTTAAAGTGTTCTAAACTGCTGCGCAGAACTTTATCACAATGTCATTTGTCCCTAGGAAATGACTTTGCTTCCTTAAAGTCATAGAATTTTATTTTAGAAGGGTGAACAATCTCACCCTTACAACGATGAGACAATACAGAAGGCTGGAACACTCCATAATTAAACAGGTCTCAAAAACTGGAATGTTCATGAAGGGATTTACTGCTGTTAAAACACACAGGTTAAATTCACTTTTGTTATTTTCTCAGAATTGCCCCAAGCTAGAAGGATTGAACTGAGAAAGAAGACTTGATGTCATTTCCAATAAACAGAAGACATTTAATTTTTTTATTTGTAAAAATTAAGTACCATTTTTTGTATCCTGCCTTACAGAGCAACAGAGAAACTAAAGTATTTTCTCATTATCTTATTTCTAATAGCCATGAAATCGTATCTTTTAAGAAAATCACAGTCTGCTTTCTTTTCTTCCTTTTATAATTTTTTTTCCCAGTTACCATGACAACCATAGAATTTTGGTAGGGTAAAATATTTGACAAGCATGCTATCTTTCTTCCTTTAAAGTCATCACAGCAACAGAAATGATCAGACAGGCATTATTAAACAAGGCTGAGCATTATACAAGGACTTGAGGAGGTCAAGAGAAATGGTATTTCCTGTCAAGATGATGATAGAAAATAACACAGGAATTTGTCTTTGCAGTGACAGACATTAAAACTGTGACTTGTTTTTTTTTGCAGGGGTGGGAGGATATTTTGGCCCACCCCTGGAAGTTCAAGACCAGGCTGGATGCAGCTTTGAGCAACCTGGTCTAGCAGAAGGTGTTCCTGCCCACGGCAGTGGGTTTGGAACTAGATGAACTTTAAGGTCACTTCCAACACTAACCATTCTATGATTCTAGAAAAGGACTTGAGACAAGTGGGCAAAGGTGTAAAAAAACAGTTCAACATCAAGAGCAGTTTAATATCAGTCCAACCTCACAACCAAATTAGAGAAGTTTAAAAAGTAGTACAAAAAGCAAACATTCTCTGCAGATTCATCTCTTGCTCCAGATCACCAAGATATGAGATATGCACCTCTTTTTCTCGACATTAAAACTATTAAACAGCTTTTGAAAAGACTGAGGAAAAACCTTTTAAATTCTTGGTGTTCAAACTGAAAATGCAGTGCTTCAAAAAAAGCTTTCATTCTGATTTGGAACTAAACTTCAAAATGCCTCATAAAAAAAAATGTTGAAAACATATCACTTGGGGTGATTTTTGCTTAACTAAAATAAAATACTCCCCAACCCAAACTGTAAGAATATTTTTTGTTGTTGTTAATTTGGTAGATTTGTACAATTGATAGTTTTATTTTATAGTTATCAGTTCATGGCATATCATCATCAACATATTCACCTATAGCACTACCACTGTCTTGTGTGACAGTAAGAAAAAATACTGAAATATTTCATTATTCTTAAAATCAATACCAAGAACTGATTTTGGCACATTTGGAACACCACTCATTTTTTTTTTTTTCTTTTTTTTTCTTTATCAGAAGGTTTTGCTACAAACAGACAGGAGATGCTTCAGTGGAAGTATCAAGCTACTCCCATTTTTTCTTTTCAAAGCATTCTTTACCTGAGAGAATTTTAATCAAAATTTAACATCTTTATCAGTGATCTGGAGGTGGTAATGAAGTGCACTCTCATCAAGTTTGCAGATGACTTCAAATTGGTGAGAAGAGTAAACATGCTGGAGGGCAGGGCTGCCATCGAAAGGGACCCAGGCAGGCTGGAGGAAGGGGCCAACAGGTACCTCATGATATACAACAAGAATTGCAACTGAAAAGGAAGAATCACGGGTATCAATGCGTGCTGAGGACTCACAGACTGGTACAGACATGGGAAGGTGGGTATTAGTACTGATATCACATATGTGTCTATTTGCACATGCAAAACCACAGGTACATATAATCATTTTTAGTACAATTAATAAAAGATCGGGGAGAAAAGCAAATATCTTATTATGGATTTTCATTCTGTTAGTTCAAAGATTAATTAACCTTGAAGACAGAACTGTAAACAACAGAAGTCTGAATTATTCTATATTTTAAATCTTAACATTTGCAACACAGAGCAGGAAAATCCATGAAAGCAAATTTGCAGGTTCAGCTTCTTCTTAATTGTTGTCATTTTTCATTCTATCACTTTCAGTGTTATTTTCGTTTGAAGGACACAGTGCACAAAAAACAACCTCTCAAGCACATCAAAAGGTTTCAGCTTAATTTAAGGGTACACAGAGTATTTTTATACACCATGCCTTACCCTTATCTACTTTCTGTACCAAAGTTGTTATTGTAGACATCAAACAGGAATAGTAAGACTTCATAGTTATTTGTTTATAAAGGATCAATTAATTACATCGCAGTTCTGTCACCCTGAACACTCTTTTCTTAAATATTTTGCAAATAAACAAATGAATCTTGAAGGATATATGATATTAAAATTATGCAGTGACATGGATTGAGAATGACTGATCTGTGTTGTGTAACAGACTGGATAGTAGCTTAAGATTGAGACTAATTAAAAAAAGATATTACAACTATGTCACATATTCCATTCGGACTCCACACACATTGTATGACTCTTCGTACAGAGGGGAAGCAGGGAGGAAGCAGAGACAGGACACCTGACCCAACCTAACCAAAGAAGTATTCCATGCCACAGCACATCATGCCCAAGATGTAACTGGGGGCAGTCACCTGGAAGGGTTAGATCATTGTTTGGTCAGGCTGGGTATCAGTTGGTGGGTGGTGAGCGGTTGTATTCTCTTCCCTTGTTATTTCCCTTATCATTATTA